>JAGDQP010000900.1:100166-138729 GCA_022664845.1 Lepisma saccharinum | reverse complement strand
TATTTTATTAATGTACGTCAGTGTCTTAACAGCTCATATATTTTGAGAATTTGTATTCATTTTAGGCACCATTCTTGGACATCCATTGTTTGAATAGATACTATGGCTGGTACTCTGATGCTGCAGTCCTTGATGTTATCCAATTGCAGTTAGTAACTGACCTCACTGCTTGGCATGATAAATTCCAGAAACCACTGATTATTACCGAGTATGGAGCCGATGCTGTTGCAGGTCTTCATTCGGTAAGTATTTAGCAGTGACGGCTCTTGACACCAAGTTAGTGACGTGCCATTTCACATGTTACTTTGTTACGCATTAAATTAATTAAATATTTTTTTTATAAGAACGAATCAAAATACGATATATTTTCTGCTTATCCAGTAAGAGATTTACCTCTAACTAAGATCGAAAAGTGGCATTTGTATAATTCAGTAATGCCTAAAAATTCATGGTAATTGTTTATCAACATAGAAGTGACAGAACGTTTTTAACTTTGAACATATTTGTAACACCTCAATTTTTCGGCAACGAGATGCTACTGGAATATAGTCAGAAACAACGAAAGACGAATCTTTTGGCAAGAATGCATTAAAAAAAAATCTTTAAGCGCTATGTTTAAAAACGTGTCATATGATATAGGCAAACATCTGCTATATTGCTCTTAATCACAAAGCGGAAAAAAAATTTGTAATGACGTCTTGAATTATTGTATTTCTCAGTGAATCAAATATTCCCTGAAAGCTGGACAAAAAATATACTCATATATATCTATTTCGCCCGAGAGACAGAAACTACCGTATGAATCTTTTATGACTCCAATGATCCATTTTTGTACATTATTTGTAATGTTTCTCACTCATTATTCTACCACAAAAAAAAGGGATAAAAAGTCAGTTAGTGGGTTACAAACTGGTTTGGGATACTACAAAATAGCCGTGAGTAGTTCCGAAAGCTGTCGACAGGTAGTACTACAGTCATGCTTCGTAGAGGTACTGATCATAGAGCATGCATCTGTCTATTGTCAAAAAGGCTACCGTTCTACTAGAATGTGCGTTAGAGGAGCACCTGGCTGTGGTGCGTCTTTTGTAGGCGAAGATTTTTTTTTGTCAAAGGCATTCATAAGGAAATGTATTCTTGTATGGGGAGTGCAGTGATCTGCTGGTATAATTCGTACAATGTTTCAAATAAAAAGTCGAGTTGAACCTTGTTTATCGTTTGGTGATATCTCAGAAACGGAATGTGAGAGTTGTCTGCATGTTTTTCTTTTTGTGTAGCAACTTATAAACAAGTATGTAGAACACCGGCGTTTAAGGGAATCTCATGGAAACAAGGCGTGGTCCACTGCCGCGCAGGCGCAGAACTCTTTGAACTATAAGTAACACCAACAAGCGACTGTTACGGAAGTCCTAGCTGGTGGTTAACGTATTAGAAACCTAATCCAGAGGTTCCGGGATCGAATCCTGGCGTGGTTACTTCTACATTTAAAAAAATAGAAATAGCTTTCTTTTATTATGTACATACACATGATGAAGTTTAATAAAAGTAGTGACCAAGGGTACGTGGAGGTTAAGTAAATCAGGTTCGGTGGGTTTTTTTTATTGCTACCCCGCGATTTGCACACATACATTGTTTCGACGTGGGCTCTCTTTAGACGCGAGCTGTAGAACACTTGTGTGTTCAATGAAAATGTACTTGACCTAGGATTGAAGTTGTAATCTAATGTAAATAGACAAAGTAAGTTACGGTTTAGGTAAGATTTAATAGATATCATTAATAACAAACAATTGAATGGAAGATTGCGGTTACGAAAAATCACTGTTTTAAGCCCATTATTCTATGGAATATGATGGTATGTTACAAACTTGGCACTGCTCATCTTTGACTATAGAATCTATGCTTCTGTAAGCGTTAATTGTTGTCTAGCTGCAAAACAACTAAAGATTTAAGAATTAGATCTTGTAATTATCATATTAATGTTAGCTGGTTATAAATAGCAGGGAGTAGCGTTTATTGTGTGCAGCGGGAACCGTTCGAGCCATGCTATGGAGGGGCCAAAAGCACCGCCTACGTAAGCAAGAACTACGAATTTTAGAAACTAGAGACCTCTAGCTAAATTTTAGCATATTAAAAAACCTAGTACCAACACTTAGAATAATCAGCATCCTGTA
Source organism: Lepisma saccharinum (assembly GCA_022664845.1). NCBI lineage: Eukaryota > Metazoa > Arthropoda > Insecta > Zygentoma > Lepismatidae > Lepisma > Lepisma saccharinum. Next base: position 136,561 of record JAGDQP010000900.1, on the reverse strand, counting down.
ACGGACCTAATAATGGCTTTCTGGGCAACCGTCGTTTCGAGAATCTAGTCTGAAAGAATTAATTTTCTTGTAACAAATAAGTAGTGTTATGGCATGTGATAATCATTTGATCATGTGTAATTTTTTTTTCATATTTTAATTTTATATAGGATCCACCAGTTCTATGGACGGAAGACTTCGAAGTAGCTTTGATGGAGGAAAATTTCAAAGCATTTGATACCCTTAGAGAGCAGGGAATCCTTATAGGAGAACACATCTGGAACTTCGCAGACTTTAACACGAAGCAAGGTAGGTCATATTCACTTTTGATAAGCTGTTGTTGGTTTTATTTTCGTGCTTTTTAATTTCATTTGGCATTCATTCTCTGAATTATATTATCATTTGCATATACTGCTGTTTATAAAAAAAGGCTTACAAACTTACAGCATAGAAAGTTCTCATCTATAAAGGCACATTCGTGAAGTGCCTGACAGTTATCGGTATAATATTGAACAAAATGTAAATTCTGGTGAGTCCAGTGTGTATTGTACTAATTTTAACAACCCGTAGCCTTCATAAATGAGTCTTCATGAGTCTTTATGAGTCTTCATAAATCAAGGATTCCATCGAAACGCTTGTTACGCTCGGATACATTCAAAATTGAATAAACAACTCGTAATTATAATTATGACATCACTGTTACAAAGAATTTATCTAGAATTTTCCTTCCAATTAGAACTTTAGGCCCGTAATGCTATCCATCCATCATCAATCTTCACGTTCTTATCCATAATCAGCTTAGTGCCTGAATATTCAACATGATTATACACGCATGACAAAAGGGCTGCATTCTCCGTTAAGGATAATCTAAAACAACGATCTCCAACAAAAGATGGCAACACTATCTATGTATATGTCTAATGTATTTTCATTGTTACACGAAATTTCATTGCTACTTCTACAAATTCAAGCCTAGAGATTTCAAACTTTCAGGGAACAAAGTTCATAACCAATTCAAGAGCATGATCGATGCCAATTTTTAATTTTCTTTTTTGTTCATTGTTGAAATCGTTTCATTGTTTCTGTGAATATCGAAACCAAAAACAATGAAGCTCTTTCAATAATGAACAAAAAAGAAAATTAAAAATTGGCATCGATCATGCTCTTGAATTGGTTATGAACTTTGTTCTCTGAAAGTTTGAAATCTCTAGGCTTGAATTTGTAGAAGTAGCAATGAAATTTCGTGTAACAATGAAAATACATTAGACATATACGGAGATAGTGTTGCCATCTTTTGTTGGAGATCGTTGCTTTAGATTATTCTTAACTGTGATTTCAATTAAGCTCCTGACAATGTTGTCTGGAACACTGAAAATTCTAGTGTAGCTCAGCTCCGAACTGCTCAAGTGAATCATTTATCCAGTGTGCTTATTGTCGTGTATGTTTGTCGCCTCTAGAAGGCAAATAAATCTTTTATTTATATAACCCAAACTGTGTCACACAAAATTGTTATATTTTGTACAATACATTGAGGACCGAGATTTCTATGTACAAAATTTTGACAATTTTGTATGATATATGTATAAATATAATACTTTTGTATGATATATGTATAAATATGATAATTTTGTATGACATATATTGCGAGTTATATATAAATTAGATTACCTCAACTTCATTTTTTTATTCGTCAATATCACTTGTGTTCTGTCACTTCCGGGTTCCTCATTTATACGTGTTTTAACAACGCTCATAAACATGGGCATCTCAAAGTAATATCATAAACATTGTGTGCAGCAGGATAGTCCATCTTATTCAATATTTACCAATATCCGCCAGGCACGTCGCGAATGTCTTATGTTATGCCTCGTTTTTTGATGTTGCAAGGAAGTTTAAAGGTGAGAACTTTGTAATTGGAAGTAAAAATAAATCTAAATAAGTCCTTTTTAAAAGTGATGTTATAATTCTATTTATTTCTTCATTAGGGATGCTTATTTATGTTTGAATGTGTCCAAGCGTAATACCCGTTACGATGAAATTCTTGATTTATGAAGACTCATTACTGCAAATTACCGCTATAGCCCGCCAAAATTACTACAATACCCACTGTGCCCAGCAGAACTTTTAGCATTTTGTACAACTTTTCAGGTACTTCGCGAGTGTACCTTGTAAGTGAGCAAAGATCCTTAGTAAAAGTGAGCCAAGATCTACACAGTATAGAATATTCTAGGAATATCTCATTGAAATTCCCAATATGACTAGAATATTCATAAAATTTGTAAGGATATTCCTAGCGGATACATCAGATATCATTAAAAAGTTATTATGCTTTAGAATTTCCGGAATAACCATAGAATATCCTAAAGGTATTCTATCTATGATCGTGGAATATTCCTGAAATATACAAACGATATCATCACGACACTTGCACATCTTAGACATTCAGATATTAGTAGTACGTTCTACCCATATAGTAGGTATATCCCGTCTGGATGTGAAAGACAAAATAAATCCTTAAGCGGGACTCGAACACGGATAGTTGAGTAATAAGCTTAGTGTCTTTTCCACTGGTACAAGCTGCTAGTCATAAATAATATCGAAACCAAAACAGTACGGAAATCACATAAATACACTAGAGTGTCGTTTAACTGAATTTGGTGGGCAAGCCTGATTCGGCTAAACCAGAAACATGGTGATTTACATACCGTAGTTTAGTACACACACCACATGTTAAAACAACTTTATTTTAAACTGAAGTAATATTTCTTTTTGAAACATACGACTACTACTATAACGTACGAGACTACTATACGAGAATTTTCAACAACGTAAAATACATTACTTGGTGCTTTTCCAGGATTACTACCGATACCCGATAATATTGACATATCTCTGAGATATTAGGATGAAGATGAAGGATATTTACCAACTTTTGTAACAGTGTAGACTCCTACACTAAAAAAATTATTCGTGTTTATTGCCACCCCAAAAGGTGTAATAGAACACTTCTACCTCGACACCAATTCCAGTGATGGGTAACGCCAATTCTAGTGTTGATTAACACCATCCGGGGTGTCCAACACCGTTTCTGGTGTTGACAAACACCCCTATCGGTATTCAGAAACACCGTTAGGAATGTTAACACCGGTAGAAGTGTTTGTCAACACCAGAAACGGTGCTGGACACACCGGATGGTGTTTACCAACACTAGAATTGGTGTTACCCAGCACTGGAATTGGTGTCGAGGTAGAGGTGTTCTATTACACCTTTTGGGGTGGCAATAAACACTAGTATTTTTTTTTTGAGTGTAGCTTAGAACCTGAAAGTTCAAATAATAAATATTAATATTATTTCCGTAGTAGTTTAGAAACTATATACTGTTATTTTATGTTTTCTAATTCATCACTGTTTAGTAACTTACCTTGAAACTCCTGTAATACATTCAGGAATATTTATTAGGGCATAACTAATGCCTGTTGTGTTGAATAAACTTCAATTCAGTTCAATCGCTTAGCACAAGATAACTTTTCGATTTGTTAATACTAGAGCGTCTAAGAGCTTAATATATTCAAGTCCTCAAGACTTCTGACCTACTTCAGCCCTTTAATAAGATACTGATTTTTTTTTAAATTTGTTTTTCAGAAATAAGACGAGTGGTTGGCAATAAGAAAGGAGTATTTACGAGAGACCGACAACCTAAAGCTGCAGCACGTGTAATGAGAGAACGCTATCGCTCTCTAGCGGAGAAAATAGATAACTACCATTGGTAGAAGGATGCCTTAACTGATATTAATGGGAGAACTGGAGAAAGTACTTTGTTTATAGTAGATTTGTACAAATGTTAAAGAAGAATAAAAAAAATTTAGATACATGCTTTAACTAAAGTGGTTTCAATTAATAAAACAAACAAACGAAATTAATATTTGTAGATTACTGCTTCATATTGTAGCTGTTTTGGACGAGACGTGAACGAAAATTCCCGGAAAGCCTAGGTCAGAACAAGCACCTTGCATATACGTTTTCAGCCTTATGGCAAGGGCGAAAATTAGTATATAAGACCGACTATTCTTCACCTCTTCTTTGGTTCCACAATTCTGAGTGTCAACTATAGTAGAGGCTACTCACTAACAAATTATTCTACTAGCTCGAGCTGTGCAAAGCTGAACTTGGTCTACAGAGGACTGACTATAACATCTCATCTATCTCCTGCTATTCGGGTATGAATACGGGAACATACTCTAAGTTGTATTTACTTGCGCATCTGGCATAAGCTAGACACACTTGATATTACACCTCTACATTACTTACTTTGAATTGAATAGCTTTCGCGTATTTGCTAATCTGCCCATCGTTATAAGACATTGTTACACTAAAATGTAGTAATTAAATATCATTTCTGGCATTTCAAGTGTTTACTTTGATATGAATATCTTTCGCTACTAAAAGCTGCCCCAGGATGAACGTACAATGCACTCTAGTTCACAAGTTTTAAAAGAACATCTGTCCATAATTTGTTTTTTTAGTTTTTCAGTGTTTCAGAAAATATAGCTATAGCTGCACGTATTGGTATGAAAATGGAATTAATTAATCAATTTCGCTAATTTTTGTAGTGAATTTAAAACTTTATATACTTTCAAAATTTTATCAGTGAAGTTCTCATACATATGGATAAAGTAAATTGTTTAGTTAGAAGATTTATATGAGTTAAAGCACGAATATCTATGATCAAACTTATTATTCCCAATCCAACTTTGGCTAGTGCAGTCATAAGAAATAATGTACCCGCTAAATTATAGTTGAACCATAAAAAAAGCTTTGGATGGAATATCGAAATACTTTATTAACGAATAGATATCCGTCAGACCGAAGATAACTTCTGAGAGTATAGGTTCTCACCTATTGGTAAATTCCTCCACCTCCTCATCTCTTCAATTATACAATAAGAAATTGAACACTATATTTATACGTATATTAAATCATACCATATGTTTTCCAGCTCCCATTTTAGTAAATCTTGTTTTCTCCTTGATAGCTTATTAACATTCCATAATTCCCTGAATTATTATCTCAATTACTAATTCCATTGGGTAACAATCATTTGTTTTCTTTAGTAATAATGTCATCAAAATCTTAAACTGGGAAATCAGTAAAGCAGCTATATACCTGAAAAAGAAAAGACATGAACAACAATAATCAGGTATCTTCAATTGGAATAAGAGTTCAACCATATGACGTCATACTATATGACATCAAATCATAACAAAGGACAATAGCTTATTTGTTAGGAAAAGTTTCTATCAAGTGAAATAGAATTAAGGATTTAGAAAAAATCTAAAGAGTACTGATGAGTAATGAGAATACTATGTTATTATTTTTACGTCGCCTTGTGAATAATGAAAATCAAGACGATGCCTAAGCTTGCTATGATTTTTCTTTCATTGATGAACCATTGTTATAAACTTCAAATTAATTTAATAATGGATTCAGCCAGCATTAAGTTAGTTTAGAAATCCCTGGGAAATAAGAGGAAATGAATGGAAAATGAAAAGAAATGAAACGTGGTTTCTCTACTTCTTCTTCAAAGTTTTAGAAAACAGTATCAGTCCCAAAGTTTTACGGACAAATAACATATTCATATATTGCAATAGAAAAACAATATCACGACGCACATTCTCGTTTCAACAGTCAAACCTGTTAACGTGTATGGAATTTATTTTTCACTTTATTATTTTCCATTTTAAAACATTTTTCTTAATTTCCAAACACTTGTATTCGTGGATAGGTACCCTTTCTAAAAATATACGAATCAATTATCAAGATCTCCTTATTGGTATATTTCATTTTATTCTATCATATCTATTAGGTCTGATCTATACGTATATTGAAAGCCTTTTTAACGAAATCCTTTTCGTTTTTTCTCAACGCATTATTGTTCATTCTAGTCATGTCCTAGACCTCAGAAGTCTTCAGGTCCACTATAGACCAGGAGTTTCTACGAACTAACGAGTTCTGATTAGTAAACACACGATCTTGAATGGTTATCTTATAAAACAAGTGAATGTCATCTTTTGCAACAATCATGGAACTTTTCTCTTATCTTCGGCAATTAACATCGATAGGATCACGCAATTTAACGATTCTCTGATTCAAAGTAATATATTTTTCTTTAATATTACGTTACATTAAGTGGTATTACTGGCAAAGATTTTTAGTCTATGATATTCCAAAGTTGCCTTACGTCAATCAGGACACTGATGGCTGCATCTTCTACTTCTACCAACCTACGATCGGTTGATTCTACAGATCACAAGGAAGTGGAATTTGAACTTTGGAAGAACACTTTGGTAGGCTCTTGTTTTAAACATATTAAAAACCAATTTAGTTTACAATTTATTTGCTGGAGAAGCAATTATGGCTTAAGCTGTCACGCGTTTGATGTATTATGTACGAGGTGAGTCGGTTAATAATTTTGATTGTGTCTGACAAAAAACACGTTTAATGTGGGAGGAAGGTACAAAGTGGTTTATTCAACGTAAAGACCATCGGAAGTCACACATTTTCTCCATATCTCTGGCAATTTGTGGATGCCCTTCCAGAAAAACTGTACATCTTTCGAGGTATTCCAGTCTTTTCGACATCTCTGTAATTGTTGGACTGTTGCATGGAAAGTGCGTGAGACGTCGATGAAAACAAGTGGTAGTCGGAAGAGGTAAAGTCTGGTGAGTACAGCGGGTGGGGCAAGAATTAACAGCCAAGTGAAGGAATGTGTCTATGACCGCCTTCTCTGTTTGTGATGGGGCGTTGTGGTGCTGTAAAATAACTTTGCCGTGTCTTGTAACCCATTCTGGTCGCTTTTCGATCAATGCATGGTTCAAATTGATCATTTGTTGACGGTAGCGAACGATATTAACTGTTTCACCTGTTTTCAGAAGCTCATGATACACGACAGTCTTCTGATAATACAAAATGCATAACATTGTCTTCTTTCCATAGCGATTCGGTCTTACAGTCAATGTTGATGGTTGTCTTGGGTCAACCCATGATTGTCTGCGTTTTGGATTATCGAAATATATTCAGTTCTCGTCTCCACTAACGATCCGACGCTAAAAAGTCTTTCTTTCATGCCGAGAAAGCAAAACTTCGCACACCGTTTTTCGCTATTCCATCTGCCTGTCGTTCAGCCGATGTGGTACCCATTTTCCTGCGTTCTGAATCTTTCCCGTGGTTTGAAGATGATTATAAATGGTTTGGCGACCAACAATCAACCCCTACGTCATTTGTTATTGGGTTTGGTTTTCGTCTTCGTCCAAAAATTCTTGCAATTCGGCATCTTCAAATTGTTTTGTTGACCTGGGTGTTCTTTGTCTTTCAAGTCGAAATTACCACTTTTGAATCGTCTAAATCAATGCACACAAGCCTCTTGCATTAGGACATTATCACCGTAAGTTTCCACAAGTATACGACGGCTTTCACTAACGATTTTCTTTTGATTAAACAAGAAAAGCAGTACGTGACGCAAATGCTTTTTATTTGGCTCGAAACTCGACATGTTTACCACAGAAAAAACATATGACGCGAACTCGAAGTCGTTTACACTTCAATGGTATTTCTAAAGGTACTGCCATAGCAACAAAATGATCTAAGAGATGAAACTGTGAACCAACCCTTGTTTCCAGCATTACTCTTTAAAAAAAAAGAATTATTAATCGGCACTACTGGTAGAGTGGGTTACCTGTATAAGACAATTTCTGAATCAGAAAACAAATTGGTTTCAGGTTCGAGTCCTTTTTCAAGGAAACTATTTTCTCTATTTCCATAAGTCGTTACGTCCAAACGTGTCGCAAAAAGTTACTATGTTGGAATTGGTCGCAAGAACCGCAATGTCGAAATTGGAAAATAACCATGCAAGAAGTAGGAACACAGTGTATGGATAAAAAATGATTACAGAATAGAAAGAAAAGTATTTATGATTAATATAAAAAAGACCTTGACTTCACGGAATCAGAACTCGCATGTTATGTCAGAACGTCGATAATATTTTCAAGAATATGTGCCGAGGAATTAGTCTCACTGCACCTTATGAATGTCAATGAGTTGTCATGCACCTAATTTATTACCTAATTGCGAAGCTGACTGGGGAAATATTGGTACTAATTATTTAATTGGATGCAAATAAGGCTAAGCAAACTAGTTCAAGCTGGTTCTTGAGAAAGAACAGCTGTACTATTGATTACCCTGTACCGTGTTGTTCTCTTTTGTTGTTCAGTGAGAACATGAGAGAAGCACTCGAAGACAAAGATAGTTTCAGGTAAGAAGTTGCATTAATAAAGTCTTGCACTACGGGCATTTTCTTTTCTTTTGGTAAATATATTGTGTTATGTAATATTGTTTACAAAGGTACTAAACGAATATGTTAGCTTCCAAGAATAAGATAACTTTATATTTAGAAGGATTCTGAAGCACTGTATTAATTCTATACATTTGTATTGGGATTGGAATCCAGGACCACATATACAGAACAGGATACAGCTAATTATACAACAATGAATACCTGACTTACCAATGGGGGAATTATGTCTGACCATACTATATAGTTACAACAACTACGTATTTATTGTTAGAAATTGACCTTACAGTATTGTTGTGGTAACTATACATATAGTTATAACGACATTGTCGTATTGCTGAAGGTACGATATTTTATTTCTGTTGTGACCGTATGTATTACTGAATGGTATCCGTACATGGTTCACTCTTTTTCAATATAACATCCTTTTAATAAAAAAATAACAATACCTTGTCTGGTGAAACGTGGGTTCACCATTAGTATACAACTATTACGTTATACATCTTGGTAGTGTAAACTTGAGCAAATGCATTATGACTCAAGCATATTCCATTACATTCGAGGATAATATAATATGTATAAATCAGTAGCAAGAATCGTTGATTACAAATTCAGATTATCACTATTCTTGTAGTCAGGCCTTTAGAGCCAGTAGCTACATACAGTAACGCCATCTATTGAGTAACTTTTAAATATATTATCAAAACATTGCTAAACATAGGAAACTACAGAAAACTACTTACAATTGTACAATGCACTTATTCATTGTGTGTATAACAATAACACTTATGTCATAACAAATATTTCGTCATCCTTAGCTAGATTCTTTGAATTTATCTGGATTTTTAGAATCAACATGGCTTCCAACCACACAGTGTTCCACGTAACTGTATTGTTCTTGTGTACTTCTTTCATTTTGTGGCATGCACATCCAACAACCATACAGTATTATTCTAACAGCAATAAATATATTGTCAAATTTGTAGGTTATGAAGGAATATTGTTCAATCAACCATACATATGATTTTCCCATCAATGTAATATTTAGCAAGAATTTTTATAGTCATATATATTGTTTATATAGTTTAAAATATTATGTGAAAGGTTAGAACCTTTCTAATAGTTATCTTGACTACAACCAGCTTTTATAATTTTACCAGACAAATCTTTGACCAGCGATGATACCGACGAGCTTTGCAAACTAATACCAATGTAATTTTTTAGAACACTTAGACGCTAATCATTCCGTGCACAACTTTATCAATTGTTCTTTTAAACAGCTCCATCACCAAATAGGTTCACAAACGTTGTGATTGGGTTCAAGCATTATGATAAGAAGGTTTTTTCTTCTGACGAATTGGTCGAAAACAAAACACAAAATCAACCATAATGATAAACAAACATCTGGTTGCTTCCACGTAATAAATGTTGTATTCAGGAGAGAGGCCACTTTTCAAATATGAAACAGTATTATTATGGCCGAAAATGGCATCTTATTCGCAATCTGACTATTCTTGTTTATTTCGAGTTGTACGAGACATAATATGAATACTGAGTTCAAATTGTATTTATTGTTAGATTAAAAAAAAAAACTAAATTGTACAACTACACATATGCAGAGCGTGTCTGCCTGCTGATCATCAGTCTCTTATTCACACTAAGAAATCATTGCAACGGAGATATTCAAAGATAAAAAATTGTAAATGGAGGTTCCTTTATGATGCCTTGCTCCTGAACATACGCAACATTTTGAAGAATTGACTTTACAAATTATATTTCATAGAACTATTTTCCCAACAAATATAAATTTTAAATAATTCGCAAAATTTTAAATACAAATGCTTATATCTCTGGCTTCGAGAGTTTACTGTTCGTTTTCTCTCTTTTCCCCCCTTCTGGTTGCTCCGAAACAGAACAGCTACACACGTATATACATTTAGAAAGCAGCAGCCACAATCACATTATATATCATCATATTCAACGGTTTTCTATCCAGTGCTGGATGAAGGTTTCCCCCTTTCCTTTCTCCTGCTAACCTCATCCACGTAGCTTCTTAAAGACACTTAATTTCATCTACGTATCTTGCACTTGGACGCCGTCCACGTTATTTCATTTCTCTGGGATTTCAGTGTAATACACTCGTCGTCCATCTTCTATCTGTTTGTCTAGTGTGAACGGCCGTAAAAGCACTGTTGCTTTAGGTAAGGTATTCTGACTATAACCTGAGCTTAGGAAGACCTATTACCATGTGAACGTCTTCCTCCAGGTCCACAAAGAATACCTGGAACATCTGTGAAATATGCGGTTAATGAAACGTTAAATTATTAGCGAGAGGTTTTACATAGCGCCGTTCATCGAAGGTTGTTTAATGTGAAATCTCGATGTGAAATACGTGGTAAACTCTAGGAGTTCATTATGGGCGTTAACTTTAAATGTCAGATGGTAGAGACTTAATTTTGGTTTTAACATAATGAAGGTCAGCTAAACATGAAAACTGCTTGGATACAAAAAGGGGTTTGTTACCGAGTTAATTGAACGTAACATGATTACATTTTAACACATCACGTTTCTTAACGATGGACAGAATAAACGGATTTTAGCGAAGTTATTTAACTTTGAGCAAATATTATTTGGGAGGTGACACTTAGATAGGCTAGCCTATGTCAGACGCTAGAAATCACAATAAAAGACAGATCCCAATTCATACCTGAAAGTTTAGATGTTCAATGAAGAGAAGATTCAATGTTAAGACAGCCTTTGAATATCTCACAGCAAAAAGAATAAGATGTTCAAATATAATAAAAAAATATCTTCCTTCTTGAGCAATCTGGAATATAGTTGATGCTCTGGCTCTTGCTGTCGGACTGGAGGGTCTTGCTGTCGAACTGAAGGGAATAGATGATGGCTGATCGGTCTTATATAGTAATTCGTGTTTGTTCCGGTATTGCTGTAAATGTGTGTGTGTGTGGTGAGGTCTGACTTGGCTTTCCGCTTAACTTTATGTAGGTTAAGAGGTGATGTTCCCATCACAAGAGTATAGCTATTTGCTCGAAGGTGAATAACTTCTCAATTGACGTCATAGATTGCATTATATTGCATCACTGTTCGTTGGTGTTACTCTGTTCATCCTTGTTGAAACATGACGGCGGTTTTATTTCCATTTCACAGAACAATTTACAATAAAAATATGCTAAATCCTAATTTTTACAATTATTTTGAATTTTATGAATAAATTTAATTTTATCCATTGCTCGAGGAGTTCACACTAGCTATGTGACCGGTCCATCTCCGCGTGATCCTTTTTGCAGTCTTGATTATATATTCTACGCTCGTTTGTGAGCGAATCCATTCATTTATCTTCTTGTCCCTCCTGGTTATTCCTAGTATGTATCTCTCCATTGGTCTTTGTGTAACTCTTAATCTTTGAGTCGTTTGAGTATTCAATCTTTTTTAGCCAATGCCTCTCTCACAAGGTCATGTCACAAGGATATTCAGGAGGACATGCTGGCTACGGTAAAAGATGGGAGGCCGAATTCAAACCATGCAGGATATAATTGTCTGATGAGAATCGTCCCGGTTGTTCGAAGACAGCGTTGCCAACCCCTTTTTCGTACGGGATTGACACTGGAACTCCACTGGGAGAAGTGCACAACTTTCCAGGGGAACTACGACGTGTCCTTGCGAAACAGGTAGCGGATCACAGCGCGTTCCTCAAAACGTTCCTCATTCGTGCACGATGCCATCTCGACTGACGTTTTGTGACATCTACGCGGCGCTAGCGATCAGCCTGCCTAGGTAGGCCCAAGGCTTATCAAATGCTTCTCGCATATGGTATTAGTAACAAAATGACCGAGGTATCATCCATTACCAGGGTTCAGTTATTTGCGCGAATGCAATGCGCAAACCGGTATTTTTTTTTCTCAATGCTTCATATGGAATAAAGTTGCTGTCTTCACCATCCTTTCGCGCGGAAAGTTACCAAACAGTTTAAACTATTTTGTACTTGTAATGAGGTTGTGGTTAAGCTCATTAAATACAAAATAAATTAAAAATCAAACAATCAGCTCATCTAGCGAAATTGACAATTTGACAATTTACTTACAGGCATATTAGCAAGTGAAACATTAGCAAATTCAAAGCATGATGATCCGCCAGCTTTGAGATATTACCTTATCCTATTAATCATGCAATAAATGACATTGCAGAAACAGAGGCGCTTTCTATAAAATAACAAGCATAAGTAGATAATTACCAGCTTTCATAGTACTGTTACATGTTCTCATTGTGTAAAGCAATTAATCACTGGAATGCGTATTGATATTCCAATTAAGCGCAAAGTTTCTGTCTAGAGTTACTGGGGACATTATCAAGAAATAGTGACCCAAAGAAATATATAAAAAGGTATTGTCATATTCATAAATTAATACGTAATCTTCAACTGAATGATATGAAGCAACAAGGTGTAGTAATTTCAAACAAAATCGAATGATTATTTTAGTGTTCTCGGCTATTTTCGCTCTGCTACGTAAGTATTCCGAGTTTAATGGTATGCGAATCATTGTTAGGCATAAACATAGAGAAAATAGAGGAAAATCCATATTTTTAAATGTTAATGTTCACGTTCCCCTTCCTGGTGTCGAAAAGCCTTTTCGATTTGCCACTTTGTTTTCCCAACGACGAATCGTATTAAGGAGTGAAAAGAAACGACTTTTTCTATGTCAGTGTCATAGAGTTCAGTGCAATTATGTCAACAGGATAAGCAAATAGTTATGATAATATAGTACGACAATAGCTATGGCAAATAATTTGTAAATAGCAGTGAGATATATACTATGTTAGTTGTCAACATATCTTAAGAACCAATGGTTGCATTGCCCACGTTATAATTAGCCAAATCTAGTATGCAAGGTGCAACTAATAATTCTACTAAATGACTTTACTATTGACGTAATGGATATTGATGTCAACCAAAGTGCTAAAACAAATGCATTGCGTTATCTGTAGTAAATAGAAATACCACAGAACTTATAACAAATGGAATTTACTGTTATATTTACAGAGATAGCGTGCGTGGTTATATTACGTTTCAGAACTCCACAAACCTAATCTCCGGGGTGTTTACTTGCTCTCATTGATACACAGTATAAGCAAATAACCAGAAAGAAATGTTCTTTTCATCTTGGAAGCCTGATTGCGTGAATAACGATAATGAATATATTATGGTTTGACACTTAGAACATAATAGTTAGAACATAATAGTCTGATAGATTATTAGAGTCGACTTATTTGTACCTTTATTTACTTTACGTCTAGTACCTAAGGAGGCGAAAGTTGAAGGTTATTATGTCTTCGTAACGTATACTCTTTAACTTTGTCTGTCTGTACTTGTGCTTGTAACACAAACTAGTGGGTTTCACCAAAGCAGGTACAAAGAAGTTGACTTCAGATTTAGTTTAGAGACCTTCATTCGTCTGTCTGTTTCTGCTTTGACACTTTCCTTTACGAAATTTGTGCGCCAAATGCACTTCACCTTAAGGAAAGCAAATAGCCACTGGCTGCCGACTTGTGTTATCTCGATTTATCTTGCTGCTCTCAATGTGGTGAGGCAACAACATTGCATTGTGGTATTTCTTCAGTATCTGCATTCAGACTCTTAACTTACATTGGCACCTAAAACAAAGGCAGGTAGAGTAATTAATTTCAGATTAGGATTTCCTCCATTTAAACGGGTGCTTGTAATTGTGGGACAATACAAATCTTTGTAGTGGTTTTATTGTAGTATCTACCCTCACGTTGTAACACAGACTAGCGTCTGAACGATAAGAGGCGGGAGCAATCTATCTTCAAATTTCAGTTCGCTTTCACCATTTTCTTTTAGTATTTTCATTATTTTCTTTACTTTCACTTCTGATATCTACATCAATCTTTAGATTGAAGCTAAGCCTTTTCTGTGAGGCATTATCTTACAATATGTACTTCGGTGCACTGTTTTCCAGCTCCTTCCTAAATGCATCTTTATAAACTTATTTTTGCTTCAGTTGTAAATTTAGTCTTTCTATATTCATATTTATATGTTATTCTTATGTACACTGTTAAAAAAAAATAGTTTCTTAAATCTGAGAAACAAATTCTTATCTGTGCACCGAGAAAATTTTCTTTCAAATGAGATATCAACTCTCATTTAGTTTAAACTAAGAACATTAGCTTTGTAAATATGATAACTTATCTCATTTCCAAACCAACATGTCGTTGTTATTTTTAATTTAATGAGAATGTTGATATCTCATTTCTAACTGTAAGAATTTTTTTTTCTCGATGCACAGATAAGAACTTCTTTTCTAAGTTTTGAGAAACAGTTTTTTTAACAGTGTAAATTTTGGTTGCCAATGCTTGTTTTCAATTTTCTAGATTAAGTGATAAGTTATTTTAACAAACGTAAGTAGCCAAAAGCTAATCACAGTTTTCGATAAGTAAGCATATTTAAAACAAATCGTTCTTGCCTGAAACAAAAATCAGGAACTTAATATATACAATTCTTCAGAAAATAAACTTTCTTTGCGTAAAGACATATTTTTCTTTTACATATTTGTTCTTTTCTCTTCCCTTTTTTATAAAACGAATATGAATATCCTTTCTTTTATGTGCTTTTCTTTAGCTTAATCCTTGGTTGGAGGTTGTGAGGTAAGTGAACATCTTGCAATTGATTTTTGAAACATATCAGCTTATCCCATAAATACTGTCATGTTTTGACACCATGAGGGAAAGAACGATTACTTATCTGGAACACTACTGTTAGTCAAGAAAATAGTCTCCATCGAACTCGACAATACTCTGCCACCTGTCAACAAGTTATTGAATCACTCTCTGAAAGAAGTCAGCGGTTTTGGAAGCAAAGAACTGGGTTTTCCAACAAAGATGGCTTTGCAGGCTGCGAGAAAGACAGTAGTCTGTTGGTGCAAGATCTGGTGAAAACGCCGGGTGGGGGGAGTTTCTTCCATAAAGATAAAATTAGTTTTATTTCCCAGACACATTCCTCGATTTTACCACAGGCCCTTCTTACCGTGTGTGGGCACGCGTTATCACCGTGGATGAGCACACCGTTGCGATTAACCAGAGCAGAACGTTTCACCAACAATGCAGTCCGTAAGCGTTCAAGCTGCTTACAGTAGATATCTGCATTGATGGTGTTGTTACCTGGCAAGAGCTCAAAATGGATTATCCCAAGGATATACCACCAAACACTCAACATCAATTTGCCGGGGAGGAGATCCTGTTTTCGCACAGTTACTTCACCCCCTTTTAGGTACCCACTACCGTTTGCATGTAATGTTATAATAGAGGGCCCACTTTTCATCCCCTATCAACATTCTGTCCAGAAATGGCTAACGTCTGTGACGGATGAGCAGGGAACTGCAGATGTCAATTCGTTGCTGCTTCTGTTGAGGCGATAACGCATGGTGTATCCATTTCTCGAGTTTCGACACGTAGGCTCTGCAGATGACGATGAACGGTAAAATTGGTGGCATGGAGTTCGTTGGCCAGTTCTTCAACAGTTTGCGTTGGATTTGCCTCCACCGCTGCTCGCAGGGCATCGTTGTCCAGCTGCACAGGTTAAACTCGAGAGTATTAAAAAAAGTGTATACAATCTGTCATTCAGTTAGAACTATGATTCAACTTTAAAGTACTTTTATAGAGAAATTCCCTTTTGTCTACAGTTTATGGAATACCGTAGATAATTTGAATTTAATATAATTAACCTATAGTATTATCCTAATATAACTTATACGTAATATTCTTTATGTGATTATATTTTATCAGAGTAAAATTTCTGAAAATAGTTAAGCAATTATATTGTCTTTCATTCCAGGAACAAAACTTGGAAAATGATAAGTGTTTACATACTTTGTTTAGCAACCATAGTCGCTTTTACACAGGAGCAACGAATAGTATTAACGAATAGGAGGATAATTAAGGAGAATATAATCAATTGTGTAAGCTCTATTCTTAAAACCAACTTTCAGTCATCCAGATTACTAGTTTTGTTTGAAGAAAAACACACTGAAGACATGGGTTCTCTGATAACTACTAATAATCTGTTGCCAGTTCTGAGGATCAGTCCCAGTCAAACGTTTAATTTCACCAAACACGATTTCCGAAGCTACATGTCAAATGAAAGTGCCACAGCAGACTACACGTTCATACTTTCCGACACATACAAAATTAAAGAAGTGGTTTCAGTAATTAAACTATTGAAACTTTGGAATTCTGGAAGTCGGTGCATCGTAGTTATTTCAGCAAAAAACTATAGTGAAGAAGCTATTCCTCTAATCTTTAATGTGCTAGAAAAAGTAGGTATGGTTGATTCAATAGTCGTAGCACCTACCAATGAACGTATAGAACGTTGTAATTGTGTGGACAAAGGTGTAATATACCGAGAAGATATTCCAATAGGTGTACATTCTTACGATTTGTTTTCTGATTCTCATTGCAGATATGCACAAGCAACATACCCTCTAGATTTCTGGCGTAATCATTCATTTGCTCATGGGGCAAATTTATTTCCCAACAAAGTGAGAAACCTTCACAAATGTAGCTTAAAACTAAAATCTGTTGCAGCCTTTCCTTATGTCTTCCATATATATGACGACAAGGGTCAGTTAGATCTTGAAGGTATAGTTGGAAACACCTTGAAAACTTTCGCAGGCTACTTGAATTTCACTTTGGTACTAAATAATCTATACCAAACAGAACAAAGTGCAGGATTTGTTCTCGATAACGGAACAATGACCGGTGATCTTCCGGAGATATTTGCTGGTATATATGAAGGTGCATTCAAAGTATCTGCAGCAACTACAGATAAAGTATTTCTATTCGATATGATCCTTTCATGGGATGTTGTTCGTGCTGTATGGATATCACCTCTTCCTAAACCATACCCCCGATGGATGAACATATTCTTTCCCTTGCAGTCGTCTTCATGGATTAGTACAATGTTGTCCTTCATCTTTGTGTCTCTCTGCTTCAAATTGATGAAAATGTTTGGGTTTTACACAACAGGTTTCCTGGTTGACAACACCCTTCTGCACAACTTATCCATACTGCTCGGAGGTTCTATACCTAATCCACCACCCAAAGTTCTGGTAAGGTTTGTTGTCTCATTATGGCTTGTTATGTCATTAATAGTAAACACGTGCTATCAGGCAGCCTTCTTCGGATTTCTGGCGAAACCTAAAACGTATCCTTACCTTGACACAACAGAGGATGTTGTAGAGTCTGGAATAGTTTTTGGTGGCTCCACTAACACCCTTACTTACTTCCAAGATACAAGCAATCCTCTAACACAAACCATTCGTGATAACTGGGTTACAGAGAATAATGAATATAACTCATTCCAAAGAGTTGCCGAAAAGCGAGATTTTGCATTTGTTACAATAGATGGAGCAGCAGAAATATTTGCAATGATTCATTTTGACTCTTATGGAATGCCTCTCTTTCATGTGGGCTCAGATACATTTCTGAGTATTCCCATGGCTTTTTACATGAAACGTGGGTCACTATTTACTTCACCGTTTAGAGGCATTGTCGACTCCTGTTTCGAAGCGGGTCTCTTGTTCAAGTGGAAAGCGAATGCTTTCTACTATTATCGTCAAATGCTGGGATCAACTATAAAATACAGGGACAGAGAATACAAAGTTGCAATAAAACTAGAAAACTTAATGGGTGGTTTTTCAGTGCTTGTTGTAGGCTTTTGTTGTGCAATTGTTGTTTTTATTTTTGAGATTATGTTGAAGGGTGGAATCACAAAGAGCCAGTCCATAGTAGCAAAGTAAAAGAAGTGGTTCGTTGTTACCTTCATGTGACAATGAAGTAATGGAGAAACTATACCTTTTTGTGTTGAATTATAATGTAAATATTATGAAAATCTGTGAACAAATAGAACCTTTATGGTGTATTATAATCCACAAATCAAAATGAGAATCTAAGGTTCGTGCTGGTTAAACAGAAATTAATGAGCTCACTGACATTATCAAATTAAATTCATTTTTCTGGATAGTTCTTTATCATGTGTGGCTTTTGAAGTCCTAATATAGCTTGTCATATAAGTACTAAAGTGCTCATAGTTTTTTTTTTTTGCCCTTGAAGTGTTAATATGTAAATAGTTTGTAGTAAATTTCGCTATTATATAGTACAGTATTTGGTCGATTTCTAAATCTATTGTTTCAGTAGTTCTATCTCGTCACTGATGATTTTGACTTTTCTTCGATAACGCTGGTGTAATACTTCTTTATGATATGTAAGTGGTCAAGTTGGGAACCCAAATATTAATTTATTTTCTAACAAAGCTACTGCCTAAAAGTATCAACCACCGAACCAACGATGACAATTCTTACTTAGTGTAATAAATAGGCCATTTCAAATCTATTCTATACGGTCATGATTTCTTCATGCTTAATGGTATCTTAAGGTGGTAAAAGTAAAACCATCGAGAAAGGTTTATGTTTAAATTTCGCATTTTGTAATGTGTGTTTGAAATGAGATTTTCCAAATGTTAGGGGTACTAATGCTACTCTACAATGGAATATAGTGTAATGGTTTTGTGAATAAGTAAACTGTAAACAATATTAAGTTTTTAACAAAAGATTGAATAAGCTGTACAACGAGCCATACACGAACTGTACAGTATCATGTCAACGTGATATAAAGATGAAAGAAAGTAATTTCCTTAGCGTAAGAAATCTCACATTGTTATCAAGATATTGTTAAAAGTCAAATAAAACATTTCCAAGACCTATGGAAAATAATCTCTTTTCCAAATGAAGAAAGCGTAGAGTACCTTTACGTTTTTTTTTTCAAAAGATCCGTTAATGTATACAAAGTATTCGAAAGCAATTATCATTGGAATTATCAAGGGAAACGTACTAGTAATAGACATTGTATCAATAATGGATACTTGAAGTGTTGTAAAATAAGATTTTGTTAAGGGCAGAAATCGTTTCACCTACCTGGGAAAATTTTTATATAGGATGTCCTCATGCCACTGAATATTATTGGCTCCTCATTGGTTTCATGTGATATTTCTGAAATGATGTCGAAGTTAGTTCCATGATCGCACCTACTCTTCCATAGATCATCTTAAGCAAGTTATTAAGGTAAGAGCTTTCGTTGTTATCAAGCTCTCATGAAATTAAACTAACGAATACTTTTGCTCCTCTGCATATAAATGTCCCAAACAATTTAAAAAGTAAGCTTATATGTATATTTGGTTTATGGATCGTAAATAAATAGGTAAATATATCTCTATTTGTGATCGCTGCGTGTCTTTTACTCTACTGAATTATAAGCTTCTTATTTCGATGATCCAGATAGCTTAATATTATCCTCAGGGTCACCTATGACTTAACGTGAGATCTCCTTGGAATCTTGATGGGAAGTCAAAAGCCTATTATCCTGTTATATTACATACTGTTCCAAATCAGTGTCTCTTCCACGATAGTGGAGACTACTATGTTCACCTCAGGACAATATATCAAATCGGACTAAAAGAGTCACGAAGTCACTGCAGTCCAATTTTTCGCTACCAAAAAGAAGACAGCAAAGAAAACCAGAAGATCAGATGTAAAATTGAAGACGATTTAATGCAAATCAACTTCTCTCTGATGTGACCTCAAGTCATCTTTTACATTCACCTAAGTACAAATCTCTCTACAATCTTTCATCTTTGTCAAAAACGCAACAGAGTTTTCTGACAAGTTATATTTTTCATTAACCACAACATATTTATATATTATGCAGATTATTCCTATATAAAACTTACTTCGTTCTATCTTCATAGAAAGCTCTTCTGTTAAATCAGTATTTAGTTATAAACAATACTGGCATCTCTTTTCGTAACTATAAACAAATTTGTATCCACAATACGAAGACATATATTAACTAGTAGCTCATACTTGATTTCATGACGTCACAAAGTTTATAATTGAATATTCCAAACCTGCAAGTTACATTCGATATGAAACGGTTACAAAACCAATAAAATATTGGTTTCTCTAGCTCAATTCAATGCATTAATCTCTCATGTCCAACATTAAATTGAATTGAATCTTATGCGGTATTATTCTTTTCATGCAATATTACAAGAAATTCAAACGCTAAATCCTCAAATCAAACATAAACAACGCTAAATTCGCAAATCAAACATAAACCATACAACAATCACGCAACATATCCTATTTCACATACCAGGTGCGTAAATATGAAACCGGAATTTATGTACAGAAAAGACACAGAGTTTGGATGACAATGCTAAGAACTATTTTATTCAAAGTATTGGTCATCGCGAGCGATACATTTCTGCCATCGGTCCGGCAATGTGTGGATGTTAGACCAAAAAAACTGTGCCTCTTGAGCTGTAAACCAGTCATCAAGCCATTTTCGTAAGATGTGAAGCGCTGATCAGCAAGTGCGTATCCCATGGATGCAAATAAGTGAAAATCGGAAGGCGCTAAGTCTGGTGAGTAAGCCGCATGCGGAACGATTTCCCAGCCAAACGTTGCAATCGTTTCCTTGACCGGTTTTGCTGTGTGGGAGGGTGCATTGTCATGAAGCGCAATCACTTTATGTTGTCTTTGGTCATATTCTGGTCCTTTCTCACGCAAAGCTTGATGCAAATCGATCATTTGTTGTCGGTAACGTTGGGTATTAACGGTTTCGCCAGGTTTCAGCAGTTCGATCCCCTTCCGATTACCAAAGTCCCTTCTGATCTCACCAAACACAAAGCATTGTCGATGTCGCCGGTTCTCCTGGAGTTACCCATGATATTTTAAGCTTAGGATTCTCGAAATAGATCCACTTTTCGTCACCAGTCACAATTCGATGGAGAAATGATTTACTTTTGTACCTGGCCAGCAGAATTTCGCAAGTGGTTTTCGGTTTTCCTGCTGTCCCTCAGCCAATGCATGTAGAACCCATTTCCCACCTTCTGAATCTTGCCCATGGCTTTTAAACGTATGGAAACTGCTTCTCGTGTCACATTTAATTGATCCGCGAGTTGTTGTTGCGTTTGAGCGTCATCCTCATTAAACAAAGCTTGCAATTCGCTGTCTGCAAACTTTCTCGGTGGTCTTCCACGTTCTTCGTTTCTCACGTCAAAATCGCCACTTTTAAATTTTGTAAACCACGCATAGAACTGTGACTTACCAAGAGTATGATCACCGTAAGCTTCGAGAAGCATGCGATGCGATTCTACAGCAGTTTTCTTTAAATGGTAACAAAAAATCAATGCTGTCCGCACATCGTAGTTTGTAGTACAAATTACGCCATATTCAACGCTATTAAACACTACACTATGACATGAAGCTTGTCTGGTTGTGAGTTGAAAATCGTTATCAGCAGTTAAAACAAGCAAGTGGCGCCAAGGACGCAGTTTTACGGTAACCACAGTACAGCTAACGCCGTTTATGCACAAATTCCGGTTTCATATTTACACACCTGGTACCATATCAAACTATAACTTAGATCTGTTATGAAAAGCAAGGGATGTCCATTACCTGTACAGCAAAGTCAAATCTTGTCCAGTTATGGACACTCACTATTCATTACTGGGTTGAAATCAAAATCCTCAATTGATTGAGTTGTTATTAACGTCCTAAGCGAGCTGGTGAGCTTCTGAGGACGAGACGTACAGTTTTTTAGTGATCTCTGAACCACTCCGTTAAATGGACCCCGACGGGAAGTGTGAATTTCTGTGTAGCAAATGTTATATAAACGGGTATATTATAACAATATGTTATAGAAGAAACAAATAAACCCAATAATGGGATACAAAGCCATAGAGTTAGGAAGAAAATAGAGAGAACATACATGATGTCACATGAAGCCAAATTACGGTTCATCGGCAGCGATCTTGTGTGGCCCCATTAGAGTCCCTCTATACCGAGTACTGTTAGGATTGCCTCTTTCGATAGGAGGATGAGTGTAGCTCAGAGAGGTAATACTAGTAAAAGAGGATCTCTAAATATGGGGCCAGTTAATATGGCCGAAATCGCTAATCCCTTCCGTCTTTTATCTTCATTCCCCTCGCCTACAAAACAGCCTAAGGTTTCCTCTATTTATATTCCTAACTCTATGTACAAGGTTTACAGTCAACTGAATAGGCTCGCTAGTAATTTGTTTCTGGAGAGAGAATATGTAATTCATGACATATTATTTCAAGCATACGAGTGAATATTCAGTTGTTTTCATGAACGCCTGTCAATATCATGTATAATACCATCGGTAAGCATATTTTATACTGTATAAGAAAATGCTATTAATTACTTCGGAAATATTTAATACAAATAATTCTTGATGTTTCCATATTTAGTTTAAGTTATTCGTAGAATTATTATTATGTTCTTAACAGAATTAGAAAATAAAAAACCTTGTTTCAAAGTTAGATTAAGATTGAAAAGGAATGCTATGTTAGCAGATTTCGAATTCATAATTGTAACCTTATTTTAGTTCATATGAATTGATACAGCAAGCTATAGCAATGCTTAACTTAGCTTAAATTTGTATGCCTTTGAGTTTGTTCTAATTAGGTTAGTCCACATTGTTTGTCACGCACGGTTATCCTAGATTCATGTTAGATTAACGCACGTAATAACGAACTACAGATTACGCTATGACATGGCGTAATGTGTTTGCGATTGTATAAAGTTCTCAACACGAAGTTTTAACACAAACCTAAGATGTAAATGAGAGAATTGACCTGTCCACTAGAGTTAGGCAACGCACATACGTTACCCGATCTTGCCCAAACTATGATATTACTTATTTGTTTTGTTTGTTACTTATCTGTTTTGTATATTACTTGTTGGGAAATAAGCAATGAGCGTGTTATTTGAAGCACAGAAGGTTTGCATGCATTTTATATGTGTCGCATTGCATGTTAAAGTTGCACACCAAGGTGAAATAGTCTTTTGTTTGAGATATTATCTGTAATTTAATGTCAGCCTTGATGAATAGATGTTAGACTAAAATGCAGTATGTAAAGTTACGAATAACATCAAAACCTAAACGATTATTTCGTGAATGGAATATGTAACGTAAATAAAACATAATAATAATCTATGCCTACATAGTACCTGTTAACGAAAGGATGTCGTGATGATTTTTAGTGAACAATCATGCTACGAAGAAATGACGCCTAAGTTATATACTGTATACAGAAACGTCAGAAATCAATGTTGGTAAACCATAGGGATCTCGCTTATGTAGCCGTTTTAGTATATTACTAGAACGTTTAATAAATACTTTCGTCGTCTACCTTATTTTATTGGTATTTGTATTTTGTAATCTAGCGCGGAAATGGCTAATTATGCCCATCCATTGCGCTTTCCTTTCATCAATTGCTGTTTTATAATAATAGTTATAATATAATAAAGTTTTGCAGTCTAACAGTCTTAATAATTGATGTTTTAGTCAGTTATTTATTGGTTGCTATGGTTTATGTCCGCCATAGCTGTCAGTCACTCTTAACTCTCTTGACACTGTCGCATATGATGATGTTATCACAGTTAATTTTGAATTTTCATGATGTAAAACTGATATGAAACACTGCGACACCTATTATATAAAACCTTATTTTATTTCACTGCAGAGCTGTTTCTAGTTCCTGCTAGTGTAGCATACTACACTAGGCCAGGATATTTATAAGAATATTAAGTTTCGCCTCAGCTAATGTGCAAAAGCCTGGGTTCCATACAAGTAGGCATCTTAATAAGTGGCGTCATCCGGAAGAATCCTTAATATGACACTGCGATCATAATAGTAATAATCCATGTTCTACGAATGTCTAACTGAGTTAGCTGGTATAATACGAAATAGTGAAGACTAGTAGTCTCCATTTCAGAATTTACAATGTAGTTAGCCACGTAGTGAGAATGAAGAAATACATAGCTAATATTTAATATGCAAATCATAAAGAAATATTCTACAGTGGAGAATCATGGCGTTAACTAGGATGCAAAGCCCACAAAAATAAGTTTAAAACTACAAAATAACAATATATTACTCACATGATTATCAATATTCCTGCTTTTGTATTTTATTCTCTCTGAGTCCCAATGATTCTACTTCAGTTTACACAAATCTTATATAAGCAAGTCTAAGGCATAACCGGATATGAGCGACCACCTTTCTTTGGTTCTTCCTAGGGCTCAGAGTGATTATAAAAAGATAATTTAGACATTAAAATGTTATAAAAAAATTTACCTCTTTGTCATTTTAATAAATATTCTGAATACACATTGCCTAAATTTTACAAGATTCTAACTAAATAGGGCTATTAAGATCCACAAAGATTGGTGTCTGAACCATGATTCGACCCCAAAACCTAGTGGCTCAGACCTCATGATCACCTTCTGTAGATAATTTAAGGGAAGAAAAGTAGAGACACTTTTCGAATATAGGAGCATCTCTGAAAAGCAAAAAAGAAACGCGAATATCTGAGTCGGATGACTTACTTTGATGCCTGAATGTTAACAGGTTACAATTACAATTCAACAATTACGAAAATACTTAAATTCTTATAAAAGAAAGTTGGAGAAATGAGTCAGTAAAAAGGAAACTTGGGTTCAATAGTGAATGTTTTAGACTCCCTCGTACGGAATCGCATAAATATTGGAATAAGAGAAGGAACATATTAATACTCCATATTTTAAATAAAACTAAAGGGAACGATGAAATCAAACTCCAGAAGGCGTAACTCGTACATGGATCGTGATTAGGAAAAGTGCGCAAAATATATGTTGACATACTAAGCGTTGAAACTGTAAATTTCTTTCACATCTTAAAACTTGTTTAATAATTTTTAAAATGAGTTTTCAGATTGCAAAACTAATTTTATGTCTTAGAACAACAAAATAACATTTCAAAATATAATTTTTAAAATTCGCTTTGATATTTTTAAAGAAATACACTAGAAAGGGCAATTTTAGAACGAGCTGGTAGCCTCAGAAATTCATAACGAAAGTTACGTCAACGTTCACAGTTGTCCTCGTAACACTGGAGGAAAATTCACGCGGTTTTTTAATGGGTTAATCAAAACTTTTTGACTTTCCATCGTTAAAAAAGAGCATCTAATCTGATTTTCCTAATCTATTCACGTGAATTCTGTACAATGTTGAAAAATCGTAAATAAATCAAAGGGAAGTAATAACTTATAAGTACAAAGAAAAAAAAGGTAAAATATTTTGAAAGAAGACCCACACCGACAAAAGTGTTGTGGTTTGGAGTCGAAGAATTGTTGCACGGGAAGATTTCCCATTATCAAAGATTTCCGAACAAAGGATTTCTGGTCACCAGATCGGACCTGGTCCCAAGCATAGACCTAATTTCAGATCTAATTCTTAACCATCAGCTCTAACACCAAAGTTATCAATCTCGACGAATTTCATTTTATATAGACCGTTTCCAAATCTTTTATTTAAAAGCTATTGCCTGCTACTGTTAAAAAAGAATTAAGTATTTCCAAACGTGTTCAGATTATTTTGAACAAATCAGTTTCATGAATGAAAACTTTCTGTGTGCAACAAGAAAGACTAACACATAACATGAAGCTTTCTTTATATCTGCAGTCGTATTTAGCAATAATAACATAATACCAATGCGTTATATCCAACCAATCAAGATTAAATAAACATATTCACCAGCCCGTCATCTAGCTGTTTACTTACTACATGGGACGTATGAAGAATGAGACACTTGTTCGTTTCCTGCAGCAACTGGTGACCGAAATGGTACACATTTAATATTGTCTTACTAAATATTTACATCGTCTATTAGCAAACAGCACAACAAAACTGAACGTTAGCAATTGTGCTGTTTCTTTATTTGGAAAGTAATATTATATGTTGCTATTGTTAATTGTAGTATTACTTTACTGCTATTGGGTGAACTGAAGAACCTAATACTGTGGACTGGAAATGTTTTTACAATATTATCAAGAGACTTTTGTGAGTATTCAGCAGAAACGAACATCAATAAAGTCACTTTTCGTAAGGTAAAACAAATTCTTGAAAATAATATCTGCCACAAATTATATAATGTGTTTGTTTCTCTTGTTATATATTTTGTGAATTAGCAATTAATTCTATATAAAATATTAGTATGGTTTCGAGTTTATATGACTTGACTGTTGGACCCCATTTCTACCTTCCTTTCTTGAAATCGAATAAATAAATACCTTTCGGATATGCAAGGATTCAACAATACTAAGTCAAATATAAAACTGAATATCTTATTTTTTACATAATTTCTTTCTTGAAGATGTATGTTGTTTAAATCTTTCCTGTAGTTTCTTTTTCGTGTCTCTACACCACCTCACAATTTGTATATGAAGCTCTGTACACCACTTCCCTTTGCTCTTCTTCCTATCAAACCCCATTCATCATTTTTCTCACTATGTCTTGTTCCTCCTCTCCTATACGTGTACACTCCTATCTTTTCCAACAACCGCTTGATTTTCTCCGTAATTCTTCCCCAAATATCTCTTTCGAAACGCTTTTATTTTCTTTTTCTTTTTCTTTCTCTTTTCCTTTGCTCTCCTTTTTCTTTTTGTCACTTTTATACTTACTGATCCTCCTTCTGTCATCTATTATTAACTTCATCACACTGAGATGAATTCACCACTGTTCTACTTTAATGACCTCCTCGTAGTGCCTCCGCTATAGCCTTAATTTTTTTTGTCCAACCACTTTAACATGTTTTATGTACTTCATTTTCTCCTATTTCTTCATATCTTTCGTCATTTAGCTTCTCCAATTTCCTCACATACTATTATTTGTCTACCACTACCACCCTTATCCATTTGTCTTACCAAAATGTATTTTCTTGTCCTAATGTTTATCATCCCTATCCCTCTCCAGTAATGGGTCTGCTATTTTAACATATATTCCTTGCCAACACCGCCACCTTCTTTGTCTCACTCCTTACCTCCTTATCTTCAAACCCCATCAGGGTTTATTCTATCCGGAAGACCATCTTCTCAATATCAGCCTATTGTTTGTCACTTTAATCTTGTATCTTAAGTTTAGAATTCATAATACTTCCTTCTTTATCTCAGCTTCATCTAACACCACTACCTTCCTTGTAAAGTCCCTTTCTTTTCTTTCTTCCTCCTTCCAAACAATTTTCTACGTTTATTTCTAAACTTGTTTGTTACTTTTTCTCTAATTACCTCTTCCAATTTTCATAATGCTCCTCTTCTCAACTCCCTAATAAAGATGCAAACACTCTCTTGTATTTTATTTGTAATCTTCTAATTCTATTTTCTATATCTTCTCTTCTCTTTCTAATCTCATTTCATATAAGTTATTTCTGCAACTTCATTAACAGTTTAAGCCACTTCCTCTTATTACACTCTATCCTTTATTTTTCACCACCAGTCCTTTTTGTGTCACTCCTTATTCAAAGCAATTCTTCAATATTCTCAGTTGTTCCTTGTTAAGCTCCTACTTTCTACCATTTTCCCACTCGTCTGCATTTCGTTTTGAGCTTCGGAAAATGTCACATGAGTATATAACTACGTCGAGGCCATGTACACATAGCTTAAGTAAATTTTAATTTCCTGACAAGGCGAATTGCGAATAAAATCAAGTGCCTGTTGGGAAATGTAGGAGTGAAAGCGTATAGGAAAAGATGGAAGAGGACCTTGGACTTAGTAAGAAACAAGAAGAACGCTGCTAAAAAGGACAGAGACAAACAGGAATTGTGTACAGGTTTCCATGTATGAACTGCAAGTCAGTGTATGTAGGATAGACAAGAAAGAAATCAAAGGTGATGCTTAAACAATATAAGGACGACGTCAGACATAAAGGGACAGGAACGAAATTTACAAACACGTCCAGGAGAAGACGCATGAGATAAGCTTGGAAAGGCTGGAGATAATAGAAAAGGAGGGAAAGAAGTTGGTTAGAATGTGAAAAGAATTAAGGAAATGGGCCCTAAAGCGATGAACTGAAACAATGGGTTGAATATACTATAAGTTGAGAATGAGAAGACATGCTACGCAGGGAATAAAGGA
Organism: Lepisma saccharinum; assembly: GCA_022664845.1. Taxonomy (NCBI): domain Eukaryota; kingdom Metazoa; phylum Arthropoda; class Insecta; order Zygentoma; family Lepismatidae; genus Lepisma; species Lepisma saccharinum. The sequence goes on along the minus strand of JAGDQP010000900.1, from coordinate 108,170 downwards.
AAAAGAATTCAAGGTATTTAAGAAGTTGCCGGGTTGGGTTGGTAAGGTGTTGTATTAGGACAGAAGTGAGGAGTGTGTAGAACGGTGGTTCTTTTATGTTTCGTTTTTGTAATTATTTATATATTAAAAGTTATTTATCTCGCCCCGGTTGAAGTTTCGTTTTTAAGAATTATTTCAGCAACCAGATTGAGATCATTCGAGTTTAATATGGGCCGTATCCTATGTTAGGGCTTGTACACGTAAACTATTTACGTACTGTATTGGTTGGAATTTGTTTAGTTTAGAGAAGTGAACAATTTCAGGAACATGGTTGATTTGCGGGTGATGAAGAAAGGATCTCTGGGTTTGTGGTGAGTACTAGTGCTCACCATTGCCTAATCTTAAGCTAGCATAATATATACTACATTTATCTCAATTTTTACTAAACAAGCTTAACAAATTAGAACAAAATGCTGAAAAATATGTTCCAGGGAATAGATACAAGGAACTATTCTGGAATACAACTTTATTATCTAAACTAATTGTAAAGTGTTATCAGACAGAAATTATTTCCAATCTTTATTCATAGCAGGATACCGCTGATACATTACATTTACGTAAGCACTTAAATAGCACAAAATTAGTTTCTGTCAATTGACTAAACACTATATCTTTTCAGGTCAAATAACTCAGAATGAATTATGGATATGGAGTATTCGGTTTTAACGTATTCTTCGCCCTTGTCATGAAATGCACTGAACCAAGACATTTTGCACCCCATAACGAGAATGAATTAACAGAGTTTGCCGAGTTTCTTCAATATGTTTCCGCAGTTCCTTCGAAAGTAGTTTAGTGATAACTATAGCTACCACAGATGAAATGTCTAATTCTATTGTTGACTAAATTCCGCGCAAAATTACACAAGTAATTGTTATTCACAGTAGTATATGTTTATATATGAAGAATAAGACAACAGATGTTACACATTACAAACACAAGATGGCGTATATTATAATAATAAATGAATCAGCTTCATTTCCCACAATACTCAACAATGTAGATCAAATATCTATCTGGAATCCACTAGCAAAATGCTTGCTCTACATCATTCAAGGTTCTAAAAGCAGTGTTGCTTATGTACTACAAATGGCTGCCGCAAGAAAGGTTCTTAATATTGTTGTAGTGATTTCCGAAGTTTCAAACAAACGACCAGATAAATTATTTGATAACAGAACCACATTAAACGCAACATTTTATACCTATTATCCATTTTCAGTTACTAATTGTGATTCAGTTAGCGAAGTTGTCATCAATGGGGCAAATTCTGCTTTTACAAACACACATCAAACAAATATGTATTCTGACGAAATGTTAAACTTTCATGGATGTTCTGTTAACATAAGTACCATGAATAGACCTCCAATCATATTTCTTACTCGTTTGGGTAATAGTGCAAATTATGACATAGATGGAATCATGGGTAGGCTTTGTATGTGTTCGCAAAACAGTTGAACATTACTTTTCGCATCCTGAATGTTACTGACGACTATCCTTGGGGACGTGAGCTTGAAAATGGATCTTTTACTGGAATACAAGGGGACGTACAGTCTGAACGAGCAAGTATAGGTCTCATACAATTTTTATCTACGATAAGACTTAAACAAGTGTTTGATTTCTTCATAGGAATGACTCCAATTACTATTGTATGGTTGACTCCAACAAGTAAACTTATCCCATCTTGGAGAAATGTTATTTTACCCTTCCACAAGGTAACGTGGTTCCTTGTTATACTTTCGTATGTGTCTTCTGTAGTGTTTACACAGTTGTTGAACAAATATTTCAAGAAGAAGTCACTACTTTCTCATCCTGTTCTGGAGCTTCTATCAATATTATTAGGAATTTCTGTGAAGAAACAACCCTCTGTATTTGTTGCTAGATTCTTCTACATTACGTGGGCACTTTATTCACTTATTATTTCCACATGTTACAACTGCAAATTAATAAGCTTTTTAACACATTCAAGACGCGAACCGGAAATAACCACTTTTGAAGAATTAGCAGCATCTGGTCTGAAACTTGGCGGGTTATACATATTGTAGAACAGTCGATTGCATTCACTCCATGTGCGATATTGTTACACAAACATTCTCCTTTGACTCACCATATATAAGGAATTGTCAGTAAGATAACAGAATCAGGTTTAGGAGATAACTTGGAAAGAGATATAATGGCGTCAAGTATTAATCCCCAAAAGCAGAGAAAGAAAGGTGGAGGGGAATTTATAACACTGGACCATCTTAAAGGAGCTTCTGTTATACTTGCTCTCGGTTTTCCCTGTGCATTTGTGGTCCTATTGCTAGAATATTGTTGTAGCCTGCGGTATACATATAATGTGATTACAAGTGTTGAGCGAAGTGTTCTCAGTTTACTGAGTTAAACTAAAAGAAATGACACAGACAGTATTTGCTTTCACTGACTTCTTCTCCACTGAAGTTCTTCAAATTTAAATTATAATTTTTAATTATCTGTGTAATTTAAGTTGTATCAGTTTTTGAAAATAACATAACTTCAAAAACTGTTGGTGAGGTTTCCAGGACTAATTTGGAAATGTTTATGTTTGGTATCAACATATGTGTGATACCACCCTGTTTTTTCCGGACACGTAATAAAGCTTGATATACTTAAAATGTAATAACAAATGCTGTATGTATCTCCTGAGGTATTTACAGCAATGCATAAAGTTGACATAAGGTAAAAAACATGAATTGAAGGAATGGTTATGTAATGAATGCTGATTTTACGCAATAAATCCAGAAACGAAAGAGACAATATTCGACAAACTAATGATTATTGACGAAATCAACAACAGCTTCTTATTATGTAATGATGAGGTAAATATGAGCTGGCAGTTAGTTTTGAAAACGACCTATTTTTTATATACTGTTTTTTGGAATGAATCGGGGGTATAATTGGTAATTTTGGTAGAGGCTTGGGAATCTTCTCTAGAGTTACGAGCGCGTATCTATATCGGAAAGTCTAGAACGTATAAACTCTTCGGATCGAAGTTAGTAAATGCGACAGTGTTTGCCGATGTGAAGCCAATACGTTTCATGCATTCATTTCTAGGGTTGTTCGTAGGACTCGGACTGTCCGAAGTCCGGACATTTTAGAGTCCGAGTCCGATTAAATTTCCGGACAGTTCGAGTCCGAACTTAAGTCCGATTTCGGACGGTCCGAGTCCGAATAGAAAGTCCGATTTCGAACAGTTCGAATTCGGACAGTCCGAATCCGAAGAGTCCGAGTCCGATTTTCGAGGAAGACATCTTGAAAAGGAACCTCCAGTTTTTTTTTCATAAGTGGGTCTTTGTTAAAAGCCGATACTGAAAAAAAAAGGTGTGGTTCCTCTTTTCTTCCACTCCCTCCTCCTTCCACTCTTCTTTTATAGTGTAGTTGTAACGGCATACTTCCTTCAGGGAAATGAAAATGTCGAAGGAAACTGGAAATTTGCGTAACAGCATAAAATGACAAAAATAGGGGTTTAGGTACACATACATAGCCTCCCTCTTTCTCAAGCACAACAGCAGTTATTGCTGTCTTTCCTAAAAATTTATTGGTGCCTGAATTTTTTTGGCATAACGAAACTTACTATTGACAAAGAACTCCTCCCTTTCCCTTATGTGAAAAAGAGAAACTTATATTGGTGAATAGCAGCTTCCTTTTCAAAGAAAAAACGACGGAACATTGCCTTTACTCAAAATGAGACATCACAATGAAATAGAAAGTGAATAACATTGTTTTAGAATAATAAATGAAGCGTGAAATAGCAGAAGCACGAGGTTTCTGTGAGTGTTGACATTAATTCAACACATTTTTTTTTCCTGCCCACATTTGATCATTTGCTCCAAGTTTTATTTTATTGCGTTGTTTTGCTGTGGCATTCTCCCCCATCCCTTCACGCAAGGCATGGCTACGGTAGAGGGAGAGAGAGAGAGAGATTGTTCACTTTCCATCCTCCACAAAGCAAGCATGGTAAATTGAAAGTTATAAGTCGAACCTGGGGAATCTGTTTCCGTTTCTTGAGAAATCTTCCGACAATAAAAGCGACCCAGTATGTTATTCAGCATCTCACATAAGTTGTAGGGGTTTGTTGGACCATGACCCACCCCACACATCTATTAGTCCTGGTTGAATCAGTCGTTTTCTTTTTTGGCAATCACTGCCAACGCGAAACAACCGTTTTAGCACAGGCGGCATAAGGAAGGGAGGGGGGAATTTCCCCCCAGCTGGGTTTGAGAATGTAAACGCACAAAAACGTTTAAAAAAAACTTCTCAGAAAATACAAGTCAAACCGACATAATAACACACTGAAATGTAATGGAAAATGTTTTTATTTCTCAATTTCGATTTTTTGTAGGAGTTCGGAACACAATTTACAACTAAAACAACTGCTTATGGTTGTTACGCGCTAAGCAATGTGGGTTAATGAATTTTAATTGTCTGTTATAGTAATTGATTTGGCGCCGATCTCACAGAAAATCGAAAATGAGAGAAAGATTTTAAGAAGAGTTCTTATTTTTACTTCTAGTGAGTTTTCTGCCGGGTGTTTATCTTCGTCTTCTGTCAAGAAGTTTATATCTATATACTCTTTTCCTTTCATGCTCAAGAATAATTGTGCATTTCGTCTGCATGAAGTCACAATAGGTTCGCCGAGAAATCCTGTGCGATGCCTGTTCAACATTAACTCGACTTATCACGGTAATCATTCTCAAAGGGTGTCCACTGGCACACTATTATGCCGCGAAATTTCTTGTCTGTCCCGTGCCGCGCCGCGAGAACACAAATATTTTTTATTAAAATGATAAAATAAAGGAAAAGTGAAAAAGAAATTTAATATCTTTAAGAACGTTATTTATTAATACAAGAGGAACAGTAGATTGTAAATAACGAATTGGAATTCTTAAAATTATTGAGTCTGTTCTCTTGAGAATGTCTAGCTTCTGCAATTTTTAAAATAATTAATTTCTTTTACTTTTATTTTGGGTTTGTCTTGGTGCCTTGTTAATTTTCTACGCACTTGTTACGTTTGATTGCGTGTAGTAACTGGAAGCAGCGTAAACCACAGCAGTGTGATTTTTCAGACTGCTTTTGAGAATTATAATATGAAAATTAGTAGGCCTCTTTTGAGGTTTTCTTTCCTCTGCATTTTTGAATCGCCTGGCTCGGGAGAATTACTAGAAGACAGGAAAACTTGCGTCTTCTAAGTCCTATGTGCAGAAGTCTTGTTTATATTTTTATAATAGCAATTCTCTTTGTTTGGAATATTGTCACATTTTTGCGCTAATAGCAAGTAGTCAATATAAGCAGTGTACTGCCAAAACGGTTGGTACTTTCGGGTCAATTTTAACTCTATATTGGTTTTTATATTTCTCCCTGGATATATATCATCATCATCATATTCAGCCGTTTTCTATCCACTGCTGGATGAAGGCCTCCCCCTTTTCTTTCCACATATCTTGGTCTGCTGATATCCTCATCCATGTAGCTCCTGAAAAACGCTTGATTTCATCTACCCATCTTACATTTGGATGTCGTCATGGTCGTTTCTTTTCTCTAGGAATCCAATGTAGTACATTTGTCGTCCACCTTCCATCTGTTCGTCTAGCTATATGACCGGCCCATCTCTACTTCATCTTCTTCGCAGTCTTGATTACATCCTCTACCTTTGTTTGTGCGCGAATCCATTCATTTCTCTTCCTGTCCCTCCTGGTTATTCCTAGCATGCACCTCTCCATTGCTCTTTGTGTGACTCTCAATCTTTGAGTCGTTTGCGCATTCAATGTCCAAGTTTCGCAGCCGTACATCATTACAGGTAAGACACATTGATTATAAACTTTACGCTTCAGACACACTGGAAGTTTGCTTTTGAAAATAAAGTGTAGTCTTCCAAAAGAACTCCACGCCATTTTACATCTTCTATTTATTTCATCAGTCAACTTTGCATTCGATGTTTTAAGCTGGCCTAGGTAAACATACTCATCAACTATGCCTATTGTCTCTCCGTTAATCTTCACTTCCTTCTTTGCAGCATGTTGGTTGTACATTACTTTTGTTTTACTTAAGTTCATTTTAAGGCCGATTTTCGAACTCTCGTTACTCAGTTCTTCCATTCTGGTTTGTAGTTCTTCTGCACTTGAAGCAAACAGGACTATATCATCAGCGAACCGTAGGTGATGAAGGTATTCCCTATTAAGTTTAATTTCAACTTCATCCCAGTATAAATTTTGGAACACTCTCTCCAGGACCGCAGAAAACAGTTTCGGGGAAATTGAATCTCCTTGCCTTACCCCTTTTCCAACTTTAAATTTTTCACTTTCTTGATGTAGTCTAATGACAGATGTGGCAGTCGAATAAATGTTTCGCAGTAGCTTGATCTTGATGTACGCATTTTCGACGCCTTGATGTTCAAGTGATTTAAGTACTGCTGACAAGGAGACCGAATCGAAAGCTTTTTCGAAATCTATGAATCCTAAACATAGTGGAAGTTCATATTCATTAGTCCTTTCCATAACTTCATTCAGTGTTTGTATGTGGTCCAATGTGCTAAATCCTCGATAAAGTCCGGCTTGTTCCCTTCCCTGGTTAAAATCCAAGTCCCGTTCAATACGCTTCAAAATAACTTTGGTGAACATTTTGTATAGAACTGACAGTAAACTAATTGGTCTGTAGTTTTTGACGCGTTTTTTGTTCCCATTCTTGTGCAGCATAATTATAACAGCATTATTCCAACTTGAGGGTATTTCTCTTTTCCTCAGGCACATTGAAAATAATTTCGCAAGTTCCTCTTTCATGTTTTCACCTCCCCATTTAAACATCTCTGCTGTGAGTCCATCTTCCCCTGGCGATTTTTCGTTCTTCATCCCTCGCAGTACTTTATCCACTTCTTTCATTACATCTGGGACATCTACTCATTTTTTTCTAAGTCTTCATTTCCTAGCTCTTCTTCAGAGTAGTACAATTCTGTGTAGAAATTTTCAAATGTGTTTATAATTTATTCCTTATTTCGTGTTACGGTCCCGTCTGGTCTCTTAACTGCAATTATTTGCTTTTTCCATATCATGAGCTGCTGTTTGGCTTTCTTCAAACTCTTGTTTTCCTCGATTGTATTTCTAACAAGATTTTCGTTATATCTTCGTACATCCTCTCTTATTTTCTTTCTTACGGTTTTATTTAGTTCTATGTACTCAATCCTCTTTATGCAATTTTCCTCCTCTTTCATTTCCCTTCTTTTCTTCATCAAGAGTTTAGTTTCTTCTGAGATTTTGCTCTCTTTTTTCTTTCTGGTGCCTGCTATCTCCTTGGCTGTTTCTCTTATTATCTCAGTCAGTATTTTATTTCTGCTATCGATGTCTTCTTGATTTTCTAACTCTTCCAAGGCGCTGAATCTGTTGCTTAGTTCTATCTCGAATGTCTGTCTATGTTTTCCAAGATTTTCCAGATCTAAAACGGACGGTTTTCCTCTGATAAGCTTCTTTCTCTCTAGTCTAGTATTTAGTTTCAGCTTACATCTCACCATCCTATGATCACTCGAGATTTTGAAACTGTTGAGAACAGACACGTCTTGCAGAATTTCCCTGTTGTTTGATAGAACGTAGTCTATTTAGTTTTTTATCCCATTTGGGCCTTTCCATGTCCACTTCCTCTGGGGCCGTTTCTTGAAAAATGTATTGGAAATGAACAGTCTGTTGGCTTCTGAGAATTCCACTAACTTCTCTCCTCTCTTGTTTCTGTTGCCAAATCCAAAGTTTCCCACTTTCGTGTCACTGCTCTGCTTGGTTCCTACTTTCGCATTGAAGTCTCCCATTACAATTTTGTAATGCGATTTGCTACTATCCAAAATCTTCTGTATCTCCTCGTATAGGTCTTCGACTTCCTCCTCCGGGTGCGAGGTTGTTGGAGCATACACTTGTATAATTTCCATACTGTATGTCTTGTTAATCTCTTGTTAATCTAATATATATATATATA
>JAGDQP010000900.1:13704-100066 GCA_022664845.1 Lepisma saccharinum | reverse complement strand
TATATATATATATATATATATATATATATATATATATATAGACATATATATACATCTACCTCAAACTCATATTACCATAACAGAAGGAAAATATGTGGTCACAAACTGCATTTTCTGCATAGTAGTTTCTTCCCGGCATTATTGGTGCTAACAGTTGTACATGTTACAGACATGTCGACCATATTGTGTTGTGTAGCAAAGGAGAATCTATCCGCTTGAAGACTTCCCACACGACAATGTTCAAATTTGGTTTATTACGTATACACACGTCGTTGTTTACCCCTGCCTTTCACAGTGATATTAATGCCTATGAACTGCTACACATATATCCACTAGCCGCCTGATCCTGCGATGTCTAAACACCATAAAATTATTTCAAATAAACGTGCTTACTGGAACAGTTCATTGCGCATATGTATATGTAATATTCTAAGTATTACAAGATTAGTAGTTAGAAAATAATTGATACTAATTGAGTATATTATATACGTCCTGCATACAAATCTACTATGCACTACTGCTTGAACCTAGGAATGACACCAAACCTGAGAGATTTTGCAAATAAACTGAAAAATGCACTTTTCCAATGCGAAATTCTTCATTCACTGTTCATGTATTTGCTGCTATACCAATGTAAATCTATAATAACATGACGTTCCTACTATTTAATATGTTTTTTTTTACATTTTGTAGCTACAAGACAATCTTCACTAATGGTTACCCTTCTTGTTTTGTGCCTTCTGTTGATACATGGAAGTGGAAAGTTACACAGGAGCTACAGTAGCGGTCTAACGGTTGAGCTAACAAACTGTATTGCAAATATTCTGTCAACGTACTTTAATTCCAGGACTACAATTATTTTAATCACAGAAGACAGTGCACTGGAGTTCGGCAGTATTGTCAAACATCATAACGGTGTTTATATATTTCTAACTTTAGGATCACTGGAAGGAGGTGGAGATGATATTGTTGGTTTAGAATGTACAAGATGTGAAAATAATTTAGTAGTGATAATCGAGGAAAATGCGTCTTTGAAATATATGGAGACACATTTGCCTAAACTAATATCACTTTGGTCTGCATCTTCAAGACACTTGGTAGCTACTACAAACATGGAATTAAATATGGAAACCCTTCTCTTGGATTTTGATATACTTTCAAGAAGTCCAGTCATGCATAACACCATCCTAGTTGTTCCATCGACAAATATAGAAAGCACCACACTCTCTGTAACTATCAAAATTTTATCCTTTTCTCCTTACTCAGAGAAAGCATGTAAGGGTACCGTTCAATTGTTAAATATCTGGCAGCATGATCAGTTTCTTTACAGAACAAATCTTTTCCCGTTAAGATTCAATAACTTTCATGGATGTAAAGTTCCATTTTCTGTACCCAACCTAATTCCTTACTTTGAAGTGAAAAAGCTTCCTAGTAACGGAACAGTTGCTGGAGGTATCTATGGAAAGGTGATGAATGTACTTTCAAAAGATCTCAACTTTCATCCAAGACTTGTTGTGTCTCGTTACAGACAATACACAGGCACAAGATTGGAAAATGGTACTTTTACAGTGATGTTAGGAGATTTGTACTATGGGATAAGTAGTGGTATCTTCATACCCATTAATCCCAACGTTCAGAGAGCTTATTACTTTGATCCCGCATTCCTTCCAGATAACTTCGTTGCTGTAATGGCTATACCAAGACCTACAGCAATTCCTTATTGGAGGGTTTTATACCTTCCATTCAACTTCCTAACTTGGATTTTAATTGCAAAAGGATACCTTACAGTTTCTCTGATCCTGTTTCTCAGTTCTAAATTTGAAAGACAGATACTAGGCTCATTACATGCATACTTTCTTGCTCCTTTCTCCATTCTTCTAAATATGTCACTCCCAAATCAGCCAAGGACGTTGTACCTAAGGTGTGTGTTTATGTTGTGGGTGATTTTTTTCCTACGTTATCAGTTGTTGTTACCAAGCTGCTCTTTTTGGATTTTTAACACAACCTATACTTTCCACACCCATTAATACCTTGGAAGAAGTTGTGGACTCAGAACTTACACCCAGCGGAGTATCTATAGCTAGGGCTTTCTTTTCCGACACCACTAATCCCACTATGAAAGCGATTTATGACAAATGGAACATAGAGCTGAATTTAAAGAAGCTCTTTGATAGAGTAATTGCCCATCGTGACGTTGCAATCGGTATTGAGTTAAAGGTATTAGAGTATTTCGTAAACTCTAATCTGTATTTGGATTCCAAGCGACACTGGTTATTTCATGTGTTGAAGGAAACTATAGCAGTCGTTCCAATGATGGTTCTGTTTCCAAGGGGATCACCCATTGCAACAATTTTACAGAACAAAATCGTATCTCTTATTGAGAGTGGTCTATATTTCGCCTGGAAAGAACAGGTAATGCAATCGTATGCTCTAGAATCACGTAAGAACACCACTGGTTCTGAAACGGGAACAACTATTCAGATCTCAATCGAGCATTTGACGGGAGCCTTCAGTTTGCTATTTGGGGAATTATTAGTAAGTCTTTCAGTATTTGTGTGTGAAATGGTTGTGTCTTGGATCAAATCTGGGAACAAAGAAGTAAAACCTGACAACTATGATAGAGATGCTGACTAATACGTAAATTGTAACTTCAAATTACTATTGTTTATTAAAGTTATCAATTTTCTTATTTGTTGCTGCTATCAATAATTGAGAGGAGCCGGTTACACCAGTGATCCACTATGATAACTCGTACCGTTGTTACATAATGCACGTGCACTGTAAATACAACTTCGAAAGCTCTACCTGCAAGATCAGACCATGGATAAAGGGTGTCGATCGTGATAGGCGAGCGGTCTTGTGCAGTAGTCTATCGAATATAATATCGTGTGTTCGAATCACGCCTACGACATTATTGTTTGTATACGTCTGATTTTAACGTGGGTTATAAGTAAGATAAATGCATAAATAAAGGTCACAATCGTATAACTAAATGTAATGTATCAGGAAATTAAATAAACTAGATTTTTAAAAAAGTGGTTAAGGCGTTGGCTTGTTGAGCAAAATAACCAGGTTTCGAATCCCGGCGTGGTAAGAATTTTTTTATTATTTCGATACATACTTCTATCTCTTCATATTTATTATTAATAATTACTTTCTTTCATTTTTCGTACATGATCTTAGATTAGTGATCATGGGTTGGGGTAGGTTAGGTAAGGTCAGATTTGGTTATGTAACTTTTCTATTTGTTCACATTTATTATTAATCTTGCATTTTTATTATTATTATTTACTATTAATCTTGCATATTTATTATTAATCTTGCTTTCTTGCATTTTTTGTGACCATAGCTTAGCTGAGGTTAGGTAAGGTAAGGTTCGCACAAACATTAGGCTCATCCCCTCGAGGCTCGTCGTTCACGACATTGTGGTTTACTAGCGCGACCGGAACATTAATTAAGTGGTTGAAGTAGTGTGTAAATATCGAAGAATTATATAACGTGTAAACAATTTACTCTACTTATAAATTTTGGTCTGATATACTCCGTGAAAGTTGCCAGCTATCACTATTTTTAGCTTACGGAGCTTTAAAGTTTGCATTCAAAATTTAAATGTTAGTTTGAACAAAATATTTGATTTTAAAATAAACCTTAAAACAGTAAAAAGATCGAAAAGCATTATGGGAAGGTAAGTTAAATTTATCTGACCGCAGAAATAGAAGTTAGCTCAAAGTACCAATTTAACTAGAACAGTGTGGTAACAACTCTTCTACCGGCGTACAGTATCATCATCTGTAAAGGAGTTTTTAGCCCTTGGCCCTCCATTTTGTATCCAAGGGGTGTCAAACTCATTCAGACTGAAGCTGTAAGAAAACGCAGTTGCTGGATTTGTTGTTTAAAAGTACGAAGTATTGGGATTTTACGCCGAAAGAATGAAAGTGAACACAACTAGCACAACATTCGACATGAAATATTTATAAAATATATTTAAATGAAATAACTCTGATTACATATTAGTAACAAGTCTATTCGGAGAATACTTAACTGAAACGTCAACATTTTTTTTAAATTATTGTCTTCAACTTAACAACATAATAAGGAATTTTGGCAACTTCTGAAGGTAGGATCTGCTACACTGTTTCATTTGTTCTTTTGTTTTAAGGAGTTGTACAAATAAATAGCCTGAGATTTGAACTTACAAAACAGAAATGTAAGATCATAGAGTTAAAAATGTGTGGGATTGAATACAATTAATTCAAGGTGTTAATATTACTACTAGTGAGTTTACAGCCGGTTTGTTGGAAGATATATATTGCTTTATGAACAATTCTTTCATAGTATTTATTTGGACGAAAATTACTACATATGTGTCTCCATCTTGAAGTTGAACCTACAAATGAAATATAATATACAGTGTTGAAATTACAATAAAAATAATCATACTAGATGAAAAAGCCGTTGTATTTAGTATTTTGTAACGATCATATTTCTAATGGTAGTTGGTATTACTACACTGTTCACGGCTGGACTAGAGATATTACTCCGACATGTTAGATTATGTTATAACACTATGCCAAAACTGACTCACGACATTAAACCGCCTGTATAAGTGACATCACCTTATACCTCCCAGTAGCACTAAAACGTGTATTGAATGTTTATTTCGTTGATTAACCGTTATCGGTTGGAAAATACGTTTAATTTTAAGTCGTTTTTCAACAAACAGTTGATATTGTTTATAACATGTTAGCTCAACTGTTATTTTCAACTATAGTATAGATTTCGTTTCACGGGGTTTATAATTTAATGGATTGAAGTTTATGATTAAAAGCTAGTTGAATGTCATTAACTACTATTTTGTGTCATCTTTAGAATGTTGAAAGCGCGTTGTATTTCAATCTATATTCTAACGAAATTTTGATTTCGTTGATAGGGCTTTAAAATGACGTATTTCTAAGTATTATATTCCTAGATTACCTTTCGAAGTTAATTGCATAAAAATTTTGCTTAAAACGAATAGAGTAAAATTAATTACATTTCTCAGGTTACACTTCTCGTTCCTAATCGCTTGCTCGTCATCAACCTCGACCAACATCCATGTATAAAGAGCGTTACTTAAACCATAGTTAAGCAATCTGTTTGCTGTTGGTATTAAAAATCAAAGGTTTCCAAACGTATTAAAACTGTTTTCAACAATCTTTCTACAAATTATGCTCTTCGAAAGAGTTACTTGTGTGAGTCATATGTTCGTAGCGTTGGGTGGCCCCGCCCACTCGATGCGGGAAATCCATGTCCAGCGTGTACAACAGGTGAAGGTGGTGGTGGCACAAAGCGTGTCACGTGTCTGTCTGATCACAGCGCTAACGGTGTGTGGGAGGAACTACGCGTTGAATATACAGTTGGTATTAGAATGCCTGAGGAGAAACTTGTGTGTCGTGTGCTTCTGCGTCATTACTTGAAAAAGGGGGTTGAATGCAGCAGCAGCAGCGAAGGAAATTTGTCCCTTAGAAGGTGAAGATACTGTACATCCGTCACAGCTAGAAAGTGGTTTCAACGTTTTCGTTCTGGTGACACCAGTCTCGATGACAAGGCCAAGAGTAGACGCCCTGTGGCGACGGATATCGATGTCCTCCTGAACGCTGTTGAAGGAAACCCAGGAACCAGTACCCGTCAACTGGCAGATGAGGTCCAGACATCACAAACCAGTGTCGTTCGTCATCTGCGTCAACTTGGATTTTCCTCCAGGCAACCGAGAATGGTTCCCCATGATTTGACGCCCGCTCAAGCTCAACAACGTGTGACCCTGTGTGAAGAATTGCTTCGAAACCCAACTGACGACAGGTTTAGGCGGCGGATCATCACGAATGATGAAAAGTGGATCTTTCTTCGTTATCCTGACACCGGGAAACAATGGCTTCGACCAGGTACGAGGTGAAGCTAGTGGTTCAAAGAGGGCGGTTTGAAGAGAAGACAATGCTGTGTGTGTGGTGGAATTTCGAAGGTGCGGAGCACTAGGAGCACTGGTGAACAGAAATCGACTGCTCCTCCAATTTGACAACGCTCCATGCCACAAGGTCAAGAAGAGTCCGCCAGCACATTGCGGACATGGATGGCGTGGACATTTTACCACATCCCACCCTACAGTCCCGACCTTGCGCCATCTGATTTTCATCTGTTTCGTTCCATGGCACACTTCCTGCGGAGCAGACGATTCCATTCCGTGGATGATGTTACAACTGGTATTACTGAGTTCTTTGCTTCAAAGCCTGCAGCCTGGTATCGTCAGGGCTTGTGTCACTGGTGGAACGTTGGAGAAGGACCATACAGTGTGATGGGATGTACTTCGCCGAATATGCTTCTGTGGTACAGGGGGGGAGGCGGGTGTTGCACATTATCCATGAAAACGCTACGAACATATGACTCACCCTGGTATATGTTCATTCCTTTTTCACAAACACATTGTGTATAATTACATGTTGAATTCATACACTGAGAAGTAGATCGTTAAAATAACTGGGAACTAGGAGAGTCTTCTAGCTGCAAACAGCGTGCACAATCACTACAAATTATCTGTGAGTATTGATTGGTCCAATAGGAGACCCGGATTCCATTTCCACTTTAAAGAATGACCAATTTCTCTGTGCATTTACTCAAGATGTTATTATACACAAGGCCTTCATGCAAGAAACACTAACACGTAAAATAAAGATTAATTTATATTTCTACTCGTGTTTAGCAATAATAACATGATACAACTGCGTTATATGTAGCCAGTTAAGGCTAAACAAACATACTTATCAGCCTGTCATCGAACTGTTTACCCACCACATGGGACGTATGACGAATGAGATTCTTGTTTGTATCTCACAGCAACTAACGATAGAAAGTATACACATTTAATGTAGTCTTAATATATATTCATATCGTTAACTAGGAGACAGCAAAGCTAACTGGACATTAGCAATTGCTAAATTCCCTAGTTTGGTAAGTAATTATACGTTGTTATTGGTAGTTTTAGTATAAATTGACTGATATTATTTTAATTAACTCAAGGACTTGATACAGTGGACTGAAAATGTTTGTAGAATATTATCAAGGGACTGTTCTGAGTATTAACCAGAGACGAATACCAATACACTCACCGTTGGTAAGGTAAGAGAATTCTCCAAAAGATTATCAGCCACAAATTATATATTAATATTAAGTTTATTTCTTTGTTATATATTTTGTGAATTAGAAAATAATTCTATAAAAAATAATTGATATGGGGTCGACCTTATGTGAGTTAACTATTGAACCTCATTCCTACCTTTCTTTAAATGGAATAAATAAATGCATTTCAGATACATAAGGATTCAGCAGTACTAAGACTGATATCAAATTGAATATCTTAATTCCTACATAATTTACTTCTTAAAGGAATGCATTTTTAAGCCTCTCCCCTAGTTTCCTTTTTGTCTTTTCTTTCTACATACACCACCTCGCAATTCATACACGGAACCCTGTACACCACTCCTCTGTGATGTTTGACTCTCCGACGTTGCTCTTATTTTGCGATAAATGCAAGACCCTCTTCCTTGCTTTCCTATACGTTTTCGCTCCTGCCTTTCTCAACAGCTGCTTAATTTTCTCCGAAATTATTCCCCCACTTTCTCTTCAATTTTTTCCTTTCTTTTCCTTCGCTCTCATTTTTCTTCTTATCGCCTTTATTCTTCTGCCATCCATTACTAACTTCACACCCCAGCTGAATTCACCACTCCACTACTTTTTTGATCTTCTCTTTGTGCCTCCGTTATTGTCTTAAGTTTTTTCTGTAACTTCTGCAAAATATTATTTCTACAGTCCAGGACCGGCCTCAGCTCCTTCTTATCAATCTTGTTTAACTTGTTATATGCAATGAACCTTGTCTATAACCTACTTGAATCCTTTGTTCTTGCAGTCTTCCACTATATCCTCCCTTATCTCTTCTTATTTCTCTCCTATTCTTCATATCTTTTATCATTCAGCTCCTCCAGTTTTCTTTCATATCATGTTTGTCCATCAGTATCACATTTATCGGTTTTACGATAGTCTTCTCGTAATGCTTATCATTCCTCTCCTTTCCTCTTCAGTAATGTTGGGTCTGTTCCTTGTCGGTATATTCATCACCAACAAGACCATATTTTTCCTTATCCTCTTCCTTACCTCATTATCTTCAATCTTCATCAAGAGCTTCTTTTATCCTGTACACCATCTCTTCAATATCCATCAAATGATTTTCCATTTAAAACTTTTATCTTAAATTTAGAAATTCTTCTTCTTTCTTTCATATCTCAACTCCACCTCACACCTCAACGTTTCTTCCAAAGTCCCCTTGGCTTCCTTTTTCCTTTTCCCAAACAATTTTCATTTTTTCCTTAATAATATTTCACACTTTTTCTCTAAATACCGTTTCCTATTTTCTTACTACCATAGTCAACTCCCTAATAAAGATGCTCAAACCCTCTTCTATTTCATTCTTAATCCCCTCGTTCTGCCCTCTAAGTCTACATATCTCTTTTTCTCTTCCCGATCTCGTTCCATATCAGTTCATTCTGCAACTTCGTTAACAGTCTATGGCATCTTTTTTTTATTAAACACTACCCTTTTCTTCACCACCACCAGTTATTTTGGTATCACTCCTTCTTCTAAGATATTTTTCAGGAATCTGTTTTGTTCCTCTTGATCTTCTTTTTTCTTCAACTTTTCCACTCATCTATATTCCTTTTTAGATTCGGAAAATGTCCCATGTGAATATAACTATGTATCCTTGTATCCATAACGTAAGTCAGTTTAAATTGCCTGACGAGGCTTATACATTACATTTTATTTAAAAAACACGAGGGAAAGGATGCAAAAAGTAAAGATAGCTTTGAATAAAGAGTGAAGGAAGAATTACGGATAAAATAAAGTCGTTTGGTGGAAAGATAGAAGTGAAAGCGTATAGAAAAGGAGGGAACAGGGTTTTTGGATTTAGTGAGAAACAAGAAGAACAAAACAATAAATCACGGAGAGCAAAAAGGAGTAGTGAACAGGGTTCCGTGTATGAACTGTGGGGCAGTGTATGTAGGAAGAAAGAAACTCTAGGTAAGTCTTAAACAACACAAGGAAGACGTCTATCAAAAAAGGGACAGGAATGCTATATTAAAGGAATTTGAGATAGCGTTCGAGGGAAAGCTTTAGTTATACCCACATGAAATGTAATGCAGTAGAAATGTTTCACATGTTGTAAAATAATGACAATCTTATTTTTTGTTATCTTTCTTATTATTTTTTAATACTGTTACTGAATATATGTATACTTTGTATTCTGTCAATAATAAAGTAAAATAAATACAATTATTATTGCTTTTTAGTTTTCCAACCTGCTTCATTAAATATTTGTCTTTCTTTACTTAATTATTACTTACTTAATTTTTACTTGAACACGCCTTACAAACTAGAAACAAAATCTTAAAGATGTGATCAGGAGAGTAGGTAAAATTAACTAATATGGAATATAATTCTGTAATCTAAACTACTCGTAAAATGTTAATTAACAATATTTTCCCATCTTTATCCATAGCAGGGTCATTGCGATTTATTATTTGTACATACGCACTTAATAGCACAAAATTAGATTCATTAGCGACTTAACATCGAAAATTATTTTACTAAACGGTATTATTTTTTTCAGGTCAAAGAACTCAGAATGAATTATGGATATTTAGTGTTCGGTTTTAACATTTTCTTCGCTTTTATTGCGAAGCATATTGAACCCAAACCTTTTCAACTTGACGAAGAGGATCAATCAGCAGAGTTGGCCGAGTTTCTTCAAGATATTGCCTCAGTTTCCTTTAAAAGTACTTCAGTGATAACTATAGCTACCACA
The DNA here is from genome assembly GCA_022664845.1 of Lepisma saccharinum. Lineage (NCBI taxonomy): Eukaryota > Metazoa > Arthropoda > Insecta > Zygentoma > Lepismatidae > Lepisma > Lepisma saccharinum. The sequence continues at coordinate 90,180 of JAGDQP010000900.1, read as the reverse complement.
GTGGAAGAATCTAATTCTATTGTTGACTATATTCTATGTAAAAGTGAACAACAAGTGATTGTTATTCAGAGTAGTACATGTTTAGATATGCAGAATAGAACAACAAATATTATACATTATAATAACAACATGGCTTATATTATAATATTGAAGCAGTGTGTTTCATTTCTAACTGTACTCAACAATCTAGACCTATTATCTCTCTGGAATCCACTAGCAAAATATTTGGTATACATCATTCAAGGCTCTAAAAGCAATGTTACAAATGTATTACAAATGGCTGCCGCAAGAAAGGTTCTTAATATCGTTGTAGTCATTTCTCAAGTTTCAAACAAACGACCATATTCATTATTTGACAAAACAACTGCAACATTTTATACCTATTATCCATTTTCAGATACTAACTGTGATTCAGCTAGTGAAGTTTTCATCAGTGGGGATAATACTGCATTTACAAACGGACGTAAAACAAACCTTTATCCTGACAAAATGTTAAACTTTCATGGATGTCCTGTTAATATAAGTACCATGAATAGACCTCCAATCATTTTTCTTACTCGTTTGGGTAATAGTGCAAATTATGACATAGATGGAATCATGGGTAGGCTTTTGTATGTTTTCGCAAAACAGTTGAATTTTACCTTTCGCGTCCTGGCTGTTACTGATGACTATCCTTGGGGACGTGAGCTTGAAAATGGATCCTATACCGGTATACAAGGTGACGTACAATCTGGACGAGCAAGTATAGGTCTCATACAATTTTTACCTACGATTAGACGTAAACAAGTGTTTGATTTCGTCATGGGAATGACTCCAATTACTATTGTATGGTTGACTCCAACAAGTAAACTTATCCCATCTTGGAGAAATGTTATTTTACCCTTCCACAAGGTAACATGGTTCCTTGTTATACTTTCGTACGTGTCTTCTGTAGTGTTTACACAGTTGTTGAACAAATATTTCAAGAAGAAGTCACTACTTTCTCATCCTGCTCTGGAGCTTCTATCAATTTTATTAGGAATTTCTGTGAAGAAACAACCCTCTCTATTTGTTGCCAGATTCTTCTTCATTACGTGGACACTTTATTCACTTATTATTTCCACATGTTACAACTGCAAATTAATAAGCTTTTTAACACATCCGAGGCGCGATCCGGAAATAACCACTTTTGAAGAATTAGCAGCATCTTCTCTGAAACTTGGTGGATTTCCTGTCACTCGAACGTATTTCCAAGATGTCGACAGTGAAGCTCACAGATCCATTTTCAACAAATGGCTTGTTGAGTTGGACCAGGAAAATGCCCTACGACGTGTGGCTTTGAAAGGAGATTTTGCTTTTGCGATTGATACGTTGTTTTCAAAATACATTATAAATACAAATTTCACCAACATTGATGGTGAATCCTTGATACATATTGTAGAAGAGCCGATTGCGTTCACTCCTAGTGCGATACTGTTACAGAAACATTCTCCCTTAACTCACCACGTGGAAGGAGTTGTCAGTAAGATAACAGAATCAGGTTTAGGAGATAATTTAGAAAGAGTTATAATGGCGTCAAGTATTAATCCCCAAATGCAAAGAAAGAAAAGTGGAGGAGAATTTATAACACTGGATCACCTTAAAGGAGCTTCCGTTATACTTGCCTTAGGCTTTTCCTATGCATTTGTTATCCTATTGTTAGAGTATTGTTATACTCGGAAGTGTAAATTTATTGTTATTTAGACAGCGTCGAGCGTATTGATGATAGATTAGTACCCAATTTCAAGAATATCAACAGTAAAACAAGGAGAAATATTTTGTTTGTGGCTTAAAAAGGTGTGATATAATTTGTATCAGTTTTTGTTTCACATTGAACTTAGCGCAAATTTGGAATGTGTTGATAAGGTTACCTCAACAAATTCGAATTCATTGTTGAAATTTTCAGTGGTTTCGTTTTAAGTATTTAAACATATTCTATTTAGTATTTGTTTCAAATGCTTGAATAAGGTCATACATACACACTAGAAATGTATTTTACTGCATGCACTTGAAATAAACTAACTTAGTACAAGTTTAACTAAGGTAATTAGTAAACAATAATTCATCTCAGGAGTGGTATACAAAGAGCAGTCTTTATTCTCAATGGGCAATATCCATTCCAACAGTGGTAAACCTGAAACCACAAAGACGTAATGGTAAAATATTATTCAACGTTCATAATTAATCTCGATTATACAATTACTGTAACTCAGCTCAAATATATGAACTTTCCAATATGACATTTCTATTAGTATACAACAAAAAATACTTCAACACCCAGAAATACTTCTACTTCTGTCGCCAAGTTCAATATTTCTCTACAAGTGCCACACGATATACTCAAACAATTGCATTTGGTCTAGTACTTAAACATTTTCTGCCCACAGCAAAATCAACATATGAGATATTCACATTGTGTAAAAACAGTCATGTTATAAGTATGCTCTTAAGACGCGATATTACAAGGAAGAGACATTGCGCCCATTTTTTTTACAGTGGTTAATAGTTTACCATTTTCATAACTAGAATATCCCAGAAAGAGAACGTTATTTCCGAGAAAAGCAAGTTGTAACCATATTATATGAAAAAAAAAACGAGTAAACTTTATTTTTATATGAGCCATTCTAGTAACTTGGGACTTTGGCCCATCAGGATTTGCCCTCTCGCCATTAAAATCCACACCCATGCCCCTGCCGGGACTCGAACCCGGGACCTTCGAGTATTGGCCTACCGCCGTAGACTGCACGGCCATACGGTCGACCCATATTATATGACAAACAAACTGTTAAAGATACTATGACTGAGGAGGTAAAATGATACGGAGTCAGTCGAAATTTAAAACAACAGTAACACAATATATTGTGAAAACTAAAGCATTCTGGTCTTTAAATAAAGCAAATTCATAAAACAAATATGCTTTTAAGTATTAGTTTGATATTTTCCTTCATGTAGTGAGGTTTGATTATGGATATGGACGACTTTGGTTTGTACATAAACATTGATTTGAGTTTCATAGTATTTATATAAATAATGTTTGTTACGTATTGATATGGGAACTAGAAGACAGAATATGAACATGCCTTGTAACGTGTAATGGAAAATAACTCATTGTTAAGTCTCTACTTCATATTCTATAATGTTTTCACACAACATCAGCAAGATGTTTTAAGCTCTGAAGAATATCAGGGCGAAGATAATACAGTTTATCGCAAATACTGCGCTCTAGAGATGGAAAGAGCCTGTGTCTATTACTATTACTGTTATGACTACTACTAGTACTACTACTACTTTGATTATCGATGTGTGTAACTCCTGTTTACTACAACGTTATAAAGCATATATTCTTGTATGGAGGAAAGGTATATTCTTCTACTTATTGTTAACCTCCTAATCAATGGAAATATTTTTAAAAAATCTAAATTTAATTATTTAAAATTATTAACGCTATTTGTGTTGAAAAATGGTAATAAATCCAGTCGCCATGTTTGGGTAAGAATAAGTATATTTGCTTATTGGTTATAATTGTGCAATACATTGAATTTCATGATGTCAAAGGAAACCTATTCACCTCAGAGCAAATATCCATACTCTTATGTTGGGAGTAGAATATTCGTCCTCAACCAAGAAAGAAATTCTCCGAAAGCTTAGGTCAGAAAGAACCCCTTGACATTACTTTGCTCTTACGTACTCAGCCTTGTAGCAAGGACAGAATATTAGTACGTAGAACCGACCAGCCAATATTTGGCCCTCTTATAGTATAACTGTTCCGAGTGTCAACTATACTTCAGGCAACTCATGACGAAGTCATTCTGCCAGTTCGGGTGGTGCTAAGCCGAACTTAGTCTACAAGAGGTTGATCTACTAGTACTGCCTACATCTCATCTATCTCCTGCTTTTTTAGGTATGAATGGGGTAAAACCCTAAGAGGTATGAATGGGGTAAAACCCTAAGAGGTATGAATGGGGGGAAACTTTGTGTATTCTTGTGCGTCTGACGAAGGCTACACGAAATTGATATGATTGCTGTCTAAAATGGAAGAATCATTAATGGATATTACCAACATTCCAAGATCATATTGCGAAGATATGAAGATAGTCAAATGTAAGTTCATTACGTACAATAGATGTGTAGGGTTATTATTATTACGTTTAAGCTAATTTTCCAGCTATTTCATTATCTAGTGAGGAGATCAATGGTTCAAGTCTCTCCTCTTTATGTTTTATGGCCAGGTACGATATATTTTGTTTTTACGTCTACAGTTTACAGAGTAAGTAAAGATAATGGCAGCAGGATCTATTGTCTTACAAGCAGAGTATCAATTGTAAAATTTATTTTGAAAAAGCTCATGACCTGAGTGTTAATTTGGCAAAGCACTAAGATGCGCTTCGCCGTTGTCGAGAAAAACGGCTTTGAAATATTCGGTGTAGGTCATATGGAGTCTTCTTATATATTATTGTTTATAATAATGTTTTAAATGCTTTTTTTTGTGAATGTAAATCAGGTGTATTTCCCAAAAGATAATTTTAAAAACTCATCGTTCATCACATGTTCTATTATCCGTCCACACTTAAGAGTGTACTGTTATTCTTATGGGCAACAGCTGTAGTTTTACTTATCGTACTTTTCCCTGACTCACACTAACATCACCAGGAAGTGAAGGTGATGATGGCATCGTTCATGGTACGTTTGATGTGCTGGATAGTGGAGCTAAGTGCAAGGAATGTGGTCTCATCTGCATAGTATATTGGATGGTAATTGGGGTAGGTCAGCAACAAAGAGGAGATAAAGAAGTGGGGAGATGGTAGAGTCTTGAGAGACTCATCAATGCAGGAAAATGAGATGAGGAGTACTGTTGTTGATAGATATGTATGTTAGGCGATTTGTGAGAAAGTTATAGATGAAACGAATATTAGTTATGGGTAGTCGGAATTATTGGAGTTTTGCAAAATGCTCTTTCTAAATGAAACAGGGCAAAAGAGGAAGGGAGAGAACTGTTGAAATGGTTGGTGATCATGTTGGTTAAGTGGAGAACTTGATCATTTATGCTTTATGAAGAGTGAAATCCTGCTTGGTGTAGGGGAGAAGGTTGCATTGCTCTCGGTGGGTACGAAGTCGTTGCACTAGGATTTTTCTAAGGCTTTACTGAAGTTTAGGTTCATTAGATCTGTCGGTAGAAGGATACAGAGTTAGTATTTTTAAGTTTGAGGAACATTTTTTTACGTTTTCCAGGGTAATGGGAAGAAACCAGTTTGTAGGATAAAGGTATAGAGGACTGCAAGAAGCTGAATGAGGGATGTAAATATATGTCCTCTCAAATGGCGATGGGTGATACTATTGATGCCGTGTGTATTTTGAAGTTTGTTGGCTAGGATACGTGCGATGATGGGTTTAGTGAGTGGGTGATATGAAAGATGATGCTATGTATTTGGATGGAAATGTGGTGATGCGAAGTTTAGTCTGTCTGCGGGATGGTGTTTATGAGGATTAAATGGAACTGAGGGAGTTAATATTTACTGTAAGTATGGTGCGAATGCGTCTGCTTTGGTCTGATCGGTATTATATGCTTGATTATCTTGTAATAGTGTTTATGTTGTTTTAGTGTGTTTACCAGTGCGGAGGATGAGCTGTATCGGCTAGTGAGTTGTAATTTGTAGGATTTTATGTAGTTTCGTGCTGTGCGTTGTATTTGGCGATGGAGACGTAATGATTCAGGATTGCCGGTTCTTTGAAATTCACGATAGAATTGTCTGAAGCTTCTGATCATGGTAAGATATTGCGGTAGAAGGTTAGGTGTGTAAGGGTGAATGAATTCGTCGGAGGCAGTATGAATAATGTCAGTTATATGGTTTACTGATGTATATAGCTCATCTTCGGAAGTGGGTGCTATGGGATGTGTGATTTGGTATGCATAGTGTGTTTGGTTATACACCTATACGATGCGGTTTTTAACATAATAAATCTTGAGATATGTTTCGAATACCTACGGAAACATTGTACAATAATTTGAAGTAAAGTGAATTATTATTGAACAGACTTTTAATCTTAGTTGGAATTATATTTTTAAGTCTGGTTGCAGACTATCTGCCTCATCTTCTTGGACCAGATGTTGTAAAACGGTTTTGTTTTCACTATGTAGTCATTTTATTACCAAAAGTTATATTTTTGAAGATATTTAACGTAAATTAGAACACGCTGTACCTGTTTTAGCTTACCATTCTCCGGTAACATTGAGTTTTTTTAAGCTTCTGAAATCGGAGGAGTTATACAATTTTTCAAAATTTGGAGATGTTCACCAATTCGGATTTATGGTGATTTTTCTCAGGAGCTACAGGACGTTCCAAAGAATGATTTAAAACAAAAATCAGCTTTCCAAAATATTTTCCCTTATCGAGCCATTTTAAGTCGTAACTTTCCTTCACTACTATCAGTTCTATAAATGTTAGTTTACAAGGACACATTTTAATATCTTTTAATTTCTCAGTGTCCTCCTCTTTACTAGTATTACCTAAATTTCCTTTGTGTATAGAGTGAGGAATAGAACTATTCCTAACTCTATGTTCGTGTCTTTAAAATACTTTCTTTGGCATGTTTCAACGATGAAACAGCTGAGGCAGTTATAAAATGAATATGGAATGTATAACTACATGCTACATTCGGAGTGGGTGAAAATCAAGTATGTTTTATTGTTGTTGTTTAAGAATTCAAGCACAATACGCAACAGAGATATATAACAACTATTAGAATTGGCTACTTCGAACTCCAACTGTCGCTCCTATAAAGAAAATAGTCCACATTTTATGTAAGTTGTAAAATTGATTTGGTCATCAGTTTTTTTGTCAGAGGAGTTCCTTAAATAACCAACGACCTTCCATTAATATTATATCAAGTTGATCGTTATATTGTGAGAAAAAAAACTGTTTACTATCAATGTCTTTGTAATCAGTCATTGTCTGCACGTATCTTCTGCAATCGTCAAACAATAAAGCTAATTTAGTAGGATCAATTCGTCATTTCGTTTGTCTTGACTTTATTTCCTTTTTCTCCATGAATATAAATATTTACTGATCTTCGTTCGATTTTTGACAGAAACGAATGAACCCATTAATTAACTTTTACTCACAAGCAAAGTGAGTTATAAGATGTTTATACCTTGTTTCAAGTATATAATCACTAACACAATGATTACTTCTATCCTTCGTCCACAACATATTGATCTTAACAATAAAATTATTTTCGTATTGAATTTAATTTTCTATTCCCAATTTATTTATGGCTTTTAGTCACTTTTGGCTCAGGTCATTGAATTATATTCTTATCTATTTACTATCTTGACACTATCCTGTATGAATCTAACATTAATATTAGCAAAATGCTTACACGTAACATAATATTATCTAAAACAGAAAAAATAAGCGTACAATTTTATATCTACTTTGAATTCTCTTTATTACAGCCGTTCGTTTGTTTTATATACACTGCTTTTGCCAAATGTGTATTACAGTGCTAAATCAAATTCAAAAATAGCTACTTGCAATTGTACTCCATATAGTAATGAAAACCTACAAAGGGACACTTGCCACACTGGCAAAAAATAATGTTTCACTGATCTGGCAGAGAAAGTGGTGGATCCTTACAGTGATGCCGCATACTGTTAACGGTGCAGATCACCCTTGCTATCTTAGTATTAGAGCTGTGTTACTAGTCTTATGTCTCTCAGGGGTGTAATTTTTAACTTCTGTTTTCGCCTAGTGTTTCGTCAATTTCTCTTTCACTCATGCTGTTTTATAGAAATGCATTATTTTACACACGATCAGTATAAGTTCCCGTGGACAAATTGCAATTTATATGGTAAACTATTAATAATACATTATACTTATATATTTGAAGAAACTTCACAAACCAAAACTCCACAAGAATCAAAATAGTCACCAAGGCAAATTTTGTGGAAGCGGAACTTGAACCCGAGAAAAACGATCGCAATGTAAATCAATGGAAAGGTCAGACCAGGATAGCGGGGATGATCAATATCATTAATAAGGATGTCAATCAGCTTCATTGATATCTGGATTCATTGTTGAGAAAGAGCCCTTTGCAGAAAGACACTTATCGACCAAGTGCGTTCCAAATATGTTTGGTAGGATTAAGGTCTAGTAACCTTACTGGCGAAACTAGTCTTTTGATATGGTGCTCTTCCAAGTACTGATCGACTAGACGTTATCAGTGGTCTAAAATCATGGTCCAATACGTCATCCCTTTAACAATGAATCATTTATCGTGGTTCCACTCGGGAACACATACACTTCAATGCGTCCTGCAAAGGAGATGCCACCCCAAATAACTCGTGCAACTCCTTAGTTGTCTCTTTCAATGATATTGTAACGTTTCCATGTTTCTCGCCAGACCAGTCTTCGTCCAGAATTACTGTTCTGCGTGAATAATACTGTCAGTCTTCGTGGGTCAAATTCACATTTGGTCTTGCACACTGTAAACGCATCCAGTTAAGTTGGTGTGTCGTACGTACCTGTTGGTTCGAGTATGTAATGAGATATATGTCATCGGTGGTCGGCGTTATAGGTGGCTGTCCTCCATTATACCCCCGTGATGCATTTTGTGCAATCTGATACGTGTTCCATATCCTGCTGACCATCAAGGGCCGGACATGAAACCACCTAGTTACGATATTGTTTATCTGTTTTTAACCTTCTGGCGACATGCCACTGTAACTTTGCAGTCTTACATAACCATGTTCGAGAATTTTAACTCAGCAACTTTCTTCTTTGTACTTTACAAATACTATGGCCGAACATTTCGATGAGTCCGTGCACTAGGCCTAGTATGCTAATAAGTATAGAGGGCGCAGTACCGCGCATGTGCATTCGTTATTCCTGCTTTCATACAAGGTTTGCGTTTAGTTATAGAATTTTATTAAATTTTGTGTTGTGGGCAACTTTTTGTATTTGTATTATGAGAAACAGTGTATTTACCCAATACAAAAAGTAAATAATTTCGGATCTCTTTAAATAGTGAATTAATTTCGTAAATCATCTTTTTAACACGGTTACGTAAATACCTTCATAATTATGTGATTTTACATTTCTTGAATAAAATTGATAACACTTCTAAATTAAAAGTTATAATTTACTATGGCGAATAATTGGTAGTCATCAACACTGAATTTGTCAGTAATTGAGGATCAACTTTCACTGAAAATACGTTTATTTGAAAATCTTTCATTTAAACGAGAAGCACAATCACCTTCTTACTATTACGACAGATCCAAATAATAAACGATTCCTAAATATATTGTCTCCGTTCGTTATCATTCCATTGGCTTAAAAATATTTCCTGAGAAAATACCAGCTGAAATAAATATCTAGTGATGTTAAAAGTTATGAATTAGTTTCTGTCATTAAAGAATCACCAAACCTATTCGTGAATGTAAATACTTAGGTTAAGTGTGATTAGGTTAACTTACGTTACATTACGTTAGATCAGGAAGTGTACAATTATATCGACATTTCTTACATTTAAAAACAAACGTAATTCTATACTATTCAATGACATGGAAGGACAAATTGCTAAAAATACCAACTCATAATGTTCATTTTTTTTACAATGGTTCTAATAAAATATTCTCTAAAAAAAGCATCCTACACAAATTGTTCTATATGCTGTAAATAACACACAACAGTTTGTGTCATGGAGATTCTTTTCTGCGTTTATGATTGATTATATGTATAAGTTATCTAAATTTATCCTGACGTGGTCAAGGTTATAGAAACCTTCTTTTCCACACCTGTATAATAATTGGTATTGTAGAAGAAACTGCTTCTACATACGTAACTGTACCAGTTTAATCACAAGAAATTTAAATTAAGTAATAATGAATATGTTAATAATTCTTTAAGGGATATTTTTCGTAACAATCTTTTCTTTAAGAAGCAACACAACAATAAAAATCTTACAAACAGTTTTTGAATTACTATTACAGATTAATTGATATAAATCACCTACATTACATAGGAGCTAATTAAATATAATAAAACGATATAATATTTCGAGTTCTTCAAATCAGTAAAACAAACTACTACCTGGTTAGTTCCTTTTGTGTTTAACTTGTAATATCTTTACATTACTTTCATGCAATTGTTGCTATAGGCATTTAGTTACTATACACTGCCTGATTAACTTTCAATTTACGTTTTAGGTTACAACAATATTCCAACAATAAAGCCACAAATGCACAGAAATATCCACAAATAAGTATAACAGAGGCTCCTTTGAGATGGCCCAATGTTATAAATTTCCCTTCACCTTTCTTTCGTTGCTTTTGCGGATTAATACTTGACGCCATTATAACTTTTTCCAATCTCTCTCCCATGCCAGATTCTGTTATCTTACTAACAATTTCCTCCACATGGTGAGTCAAAGGAGAATGTTTGTGTAACAATATAGTACTAGGAGTATAAGCAATTGGCTGTTGTACAATATTAATAAGAGATTCGCCCTCCATGTTCGTGAACTTTGTATTTATTTCATATTTTGCAAACAATATATCAATCGCAAATGCAAAATCTCTTTGCACAGCCACCCGTCGTACGGAATTTTCCTGGTCAACTGCATCAGTCCATTTGTCGAAGATGATTCTATAAGCTTCACTGTCGACATCTTGGAAATAAGATCGAGTGATAGGAAATCCGCCAAGTTTCAGACCAGACCTTGCTAATTCTTCAAATGTTGTTATTTCCGGTTTGCGTCTCGGATGGGTTAAAAAGCTGAATAATTTGCAAGTGTAAGATGTGGAAATAATTAGTGAATAAAATGTCCAAGTCATGAAGAAGAATCTAGCAAGTAATACAGAGGGTTGTTTCTTCACAGAAATCCCTAATAAAATTGATAAAAACTCCAGAAGAGGATGAGAAAGTAACAATCTCCTCTTGAAACATCTGTTCAACAATTGAGCAAACATTGCTGCGCAGACATACGAAAGTAAAACAAGATACCACGTGATCTGGTGGAAAGGTAAAATAAAATTTTTCCAAGTTGGCATAAGTTTACTTTTTGGAGTCAACCATACAATAGTAATTGGAGTCATTCCTATGACAAAATCAAATGCTTGTTTACGTTTTATCGTAGGTAAAAATTGTATAAGACCAATATTAGCTCGTCCAGACTGTACGTCACCTTGTATTCCAGTGTAGGATCCATTTTCAAGTTCACTTCCCCAAGGATAGTCATCAGTAACTGCCAGGACGCGAAAGGTAAAATTCAAATGATTTGCGAAAACATACAAGAATTTACCGAGTATCCCGTCTATGTTATAATATGTACTATTACCCAAACGAGTAAGAAACATGATTGGAGGTCGATTCACTGTACTTATATTGATCATGCATCCATGGAAGTTCATTATCTTTTCAGGATAAAAATTGAGTTGATTTTGATTTACAAACAGACCATTTTCCCATCTGTTTATGTCGACGACTTCACTTATTGAATCACAGCGAGTGTCTGAAAATGGAAAATATGTATATAGAGTTGCATTAAGCATAATTGTCTTTTCAATTAACGAATCCGGGTATTTATTTAAAATTTCCGAAACCACAACAATGATATTAGGAATCATTTTGTTTGCAGCGATCTCTAATACATTAGCAGCACTGCTTTTTGAACCTTGAGAGATGTATACCAAATATTTTGCTAGTGGATTCCAGAGAGATATTAGTTCAAGCGCGTCGAGTATTGCTAGAAACGAAACTGATTGTTTTAATATGATAAGGTAGATTAGCATGTGTTTGTAATGTGTCATGCTCGTTGTATTCTTGATATCAGAGGAAGTATCTACGTGGATAACAATTACATGCTGTTGAATTTTACATAGTATGTAATCAATAATAGAACTAGACTCTTTGTCTGTGGTAACTATTGCTAACAATGCACTACTTTCGAAGGAAACTTCAGCAATATTTTCAAGGCACTCGACCAATGTTGTGAGGTGTGTCTCCTGAACTTGAAAATCTGTCGATTCTATTGACTTCATTAGAAAAATGTAGAAAAGGTTGATGAAAAGGAACCGTACATATATATTCTCCATTCGGTGCTCTGTTATTTCACCTGAAAAGAAATATCTTTTAATAAATATGTATCATATTAATTGCTTTTTTGCAAGTTTTAAGTGCTAACATATTGAAGTGTATATAGTACAAATTATAGCAAATTGGAGATTATTATTAGTTATTGAAGATAAGGTTGAAGGAAAGTATGAAAATCCGATAGTAAAAGATAATTGTGTTGTCTCCTGAAGTCTCCATATGTCTAGTAGTATACCCCAAGGACCGCCTTTAGGGCGTTTGCTTTTTAACATATGTAAAAAATCTTTTTACACAGGAAATTTATCCTATCTAATATTACATGCGAATGGTTTAAAACTCATCCGTAAAATTAATCATTTCTAAAACTCTGTAAAATTACAGCATACAAACAATTGGAAAGTTGGTGTAATGATAATAAATTTACAAAACGCTAAAACCACCTCTGTATCTTACAATAACCATACGAATTATACAATAAGTAAATATATGATTGGCAACGAACCGATTTCAGAAGTTGAAAATATGAAGAAACTAGTTTTTATTAGCAAGCAGCTATCGTTGACTAGATTTTCTAGACAACTGTCTGAAAAATATTAACAGTTTTCTAACTGTAAGTAGACCCATTAACGTTAACGTAAGTAGCCCTATATTGACATTAACGTTCTCCCACAATACCAATTTCCTACGTTATATGATACCACGATCTTGTCTTATCTCTAAGGTATTTTCCTTTCCTTGTAGGAAATCTCAACGCTACTTTCTCGTTGTTTGGTTTTTCAATTCCTAACAAGGAAAGCCGAACTTGACAAACTAACCCACCTTCGCTTACGGACCCTCACGGCATTACAATGTGTATTACAAAGCAGGAAAACAACATTATGTTTGCGTTATTTCTTGCAAATATTCTTGTATAGAATTCCATTAATTCTCTTACCTTGGATCACAATTCATCTTGGAGGTGCTCCATTGTAATCACTTCATGTTCCTTGTACTCCTTACCTTTTTCGTATTTGAAGCAATCAAACAAACCAAAACCTAACCTTAGTTAACTTAGCGTAATAAATCTGAAGCAAAGAATGGATAATATATAAAATTGCATGAAAAAAATGGAGAGCACAAAGTCCGTGAAGTGATTATAATGGAGCTGTTCCTTCATTTTTGTATCTAGTGAAGTTCTACGAAAGACTGTTGACAATAAGCCGATCTTATACGCATTTTTGGCCCATCTTATTAAGTACTTCAATTAAAGAAATGTAAGTCAAGTAACACCATAATTAACAATAACATTATAATACTGCGGAACTTACCAAGCTGAAATGTAGTTCAATTTTACCGTCCTCTTAATATAACAGTTTGGAAGTTAACAATGTGAATAAAGATTGAAATTACGTGAAAAATTGTGTAATTTCTGTAGCTAACGTGTGTGAAATATTACAAGAGGAAACGCCAAAGCATCATTCATTTTGTCTCATATGGTATGTCAACAACTCAATGACAAGCAGTATATGTTTATTTAATGTTAATTGATTACATGCAACGCTCATGTATTTTATGATTAATCATTACTAAACACCATTGAAAACAAACTTCTTCACGTTAGATGTTAATCTCCTTTACATAAAGACCTTGTACATGTAACATATTGAAAAACGGACAAAAAATGTTGTTAATGCAGCAACTGGGAATAGAACCCGTGTTTCGCAGTCACTAATCAATATGTATTCAGGATTTTGTGCGTAGACAAATAAGTAGTAATTAGAAGTATCACATGCCCGAACAGAAAATGGTTTAAGACAGTAGTCAGTCTAAAGAATGATAAAAATATTTAGAGAGTTTAATAATGCAACCAAGAGAATAAAATAACCGGTATCCCATTCATTGTTGCAATCCTGATTGTGTGAATGGTATGTGACGTCACTTGGAAAATACTGTAGATTGCAAGTTGTTTAACACAAGTGGGATGTTCGTTACAATTGGCGTTCACTGAAGACATGAGACTAGGGAAAGGATTTACAAAAGCTGTCGTAAGAGACAAATTTAAGGCAAATTCTATGACTTCCGTAAGTTTGTGATGTATTTTCGCATTACGAAATTCAGATAAATTAAACTTACGGCAATCTTATGAGAAACTGCCTTGAGTGAGACAAGACTTACGACAAAACTGTGGAGGAAATTTCATTTCGATTCTAGAACAGTGATGCCAAGTAATGTCACGTTAACCTTCAGCCAACCAAATATTGAGAAAACACGATGTGTTTGGAGCATATCGTCACCTTAGAGCCAGAAGGTGCTATGACCACCTTTGGATAGCTGAAGTGGAGTTAGTAGGATACCTTCTGGTTCCAAGGTGACGATATGTTTTTCATTTGGTCAAACGCTGACATTACACATTGATACAGCGCACATTATTCATTTGAGTCGTTACTGTTATTTCAAACATGTTTTTCACGTTTAAACTTGAAGCGTATTATACCAAGGTGTCATCATGTAATATCGTATACATGTTTTCCTTTTCTGTCTTCAAACTTCCGTATCACAGAACGTTAGCCGTACAAGTCATCGAGCCAATGCATGGCCAAGGGTGGACCAAAGATGTAACGTTGGTCATACGCTCGCCCGATGATTTCTGTTGCTAGGGATGCATATTTTTATTCACAATAAATACTTGTCAAATTAAAATCAACCAACTTTGTAACATTCTTGACCTTTAGAAATAAAACATTACTTGACATTGCAAACCAAAATAAAAGATTTGAATCTTATCTGAGAATATTTGACGCTTGGCGATAATCTAAGCAAGTTCTAAGTTCCACAAGATGAGACCTGAAATTTCATCAAATCTAACTGCAGACTCAAGCCAGCACAGTTGATCTTCAGAACTAGAACGACGAGTCAGTACTCGTATTTTCAAGCCCCTCGTGGAAGAACTTCAATGGGTTTCAAGTCTTATGCTGCAAGTAGGCCACCATGGTCCTTTGAGAAATACATAAACCTTTTGTTCGCATTGGAATGGCCTTTAGAAGAAGTCTTTTGTGATCTCCGTTGGTCTTTGTACTGGAAACGAAGCCAAATGTTCGGGTATCTGTTGAGGAGCCAATGTCTCGAGAGAGCAAGATAATCTTTTTAACTTACCAAGTTTCAGCCAAACTGAGAAAACATGTACTTTTCACTTAACATGAAAGGTATACCAGATGTAATATTATCGAACGAAACCACATTTAACTGTAAAACAGTTTGTCTATATAGTTCCTTTGATCGCTAAATAAGTTCAACTCATAAAATACCTTTTACGAAACATGAAAGTAAAAAATAAAAAAAAACATTCAAGTAAAATGTTTCAATATTTCAACTTGAAGTATGAAAGAATTACTGTGGATGATTTGTAGTAGAATAAGTATATAAGATACAGAATAGAAATATATATCCATTACTTCAACATACCGTATAATTTGTAAGGTCATGCATGAATGATGATCCTATTACTTTTTAGTAATAGTTTTTTCGTTCTTTTGTCACTAATATTCGCTATACAAACATGTCATTCAGAATAAATGAGAACGTAGTAGGACACGTGTTACTATTATATGTCTTATGCAAGCAATCCTTTCATGTGACGAGGAGGCATTACACTGTAGTAGGTTGTATTCTCTTCAAGTCAAGGGTTATTTAAAAAAATGTCGCGGTTGCGATAGAAGTATTAATATGTACGATAGTTGCACTGATAGATCAGAAAGTTCTCAAGTTTTTCTTCTATGATGATATGCGATGTGTAGTGTACGTGTATTAGTTATGGGACATTACCAAATTAATGTACTTAAATGGCCGGACAAGATTGAGAAAATTAAACTTAACCAGAAATTTCTGAAAAAACATTTTGAGTATTGTTTTAGAAGTACTTATTTCATTGGTACTTCTTGTCAAGATCAAAAATATTATTTTTCACTTTGAAAGCAATTTTAGAAAATGCTGGACATGGATGCCAGCTGCTTCAAGATTGTTTTTTTAAAAGAAAGCTCGTCATGCTCACGTGTCATTAATATTAATTAGTCTTCCGCTTTTGCTTAATCGTCGTATATTTGCAGAACTATTCGTATGGGTTTTCTAATGTGATATGTATGCGTGCATGATTTACGAAGTATACCACAAAAATGTTTAAAGGTTCATATCATTGTCCACGTAGTGTATAAAACGGTTTACTGTAATTGAACCATCTTTCTGTAATGAATGTTTAGAATTTTTTATATCTTTTAAGCTTATTGGACTTCACACAATAATATTTTCATCGTACTTTACTCAGACTGCGTAAACTCAGACTTTAGTGTTAATTATACATGTACTTACAATGTAATTTTAAAGGGAATCCCACGTTGTACATTGGAATACGGTAAAAGAGGTAAATGCATATCCTGTGCGATGTGCGCGAGCCGTGAACGATGCATGGAGAATGTGGATGTAGCGCTCCACACATTCTCGACCTACGGTACTAAATGAGGTGACGTGATCAGCCCTACGCTCGACCACCTTTAACCCCGCAAGGCGCCCAGGAATACAAGAAAGAAACAACATAACGTACTTTCAAGGAAACCAAATCTTACGATAATATTGATACGAACTTATGTAAGGATTCCAAGTATGATAATAAACAAAACGATTATAAATATGAATAATATTTGGATTGTTTTATGTTGCACTACATGCATAAAAGTAGATGGCATGTTGATAGTTTCCTAGCCCATTTGACTTGAGCTGGATGTTGTAACTACCTCTAACCTAACGATAATTCCTATGTACTTGACCCACGCAGACTTCAGCGGTACTTATGTTAATGTACTAGACTAACATAGTACAATATATTTTTGGTGTTCTTAAGAATACTTCTTATATCCTTTGCTTTAACACCAAAACAAGTCATCCCCCACTGTGCAACGGTACACCACTGTATTAAATAGTCTTTAACCTTAAAAAATGAACGAACGAATGTGCTCATTCTGTTCGATGTAGTGTTGTCCACAAGACAAGACGGGATAGAGAAAGGTTTACGAAAAATGA
The DNA here is from genome assembly GCA_022664845.1 of Lepisma saccharinum. Classification (NCBI taxonomy): domain Eukaryota; kingdom Metazoa; phylum Arthropoda; class Insecta; order Zygentoma; family Lepismatidae; genus Lepisma; species Lepisma saccharinum. The sequence continues at coordinate 73,021 of JAGDQP010000900.1, read as the reverse complement.
GACGAAACAGCAGTCTCGAGACAAGACACTTTCTGCATAAGAGGATACAGCCTCAATCTCGTCTCGTGGGCAACATTAGTTTGATGAATATCACTCTTTTACAACTATCGTTATTTATGTCATTCATTCTGAACTACTTATATCTACTCACAGGATACTGAGAACAGTAAAAGCAAAATACGATGGAACAAGAATGGTTAAAGACTAAATACGTCACTTTTGCTTCAAATATAATTAAACAATTAGGCTATAAGAAGAGATTATATATTTTATTTTCAAAGGCTACAAGAAAATCCACACTGTTTACACTTCGGTATGCGTTTAAGTAAAAGTATCACATAATCAATAAGAAATAATCATTTATAATTACGTAGTTCATGTTGTGTGTTTGATTGATAAGCATACTATGATTTACCAATGGTAATTATCAACTTCTTCGGCTAAAGTCTGGTAACGTTGTCTCATCAGATGGGCAGCAGCCTTTGGTTGTCTGTCTCTAGTAAATATTCCTTTTCTATTGCCAGCAACACGATAAAAAACTGTGAGAAAGAAAAGAAATTAAGTGAATGGAATGTGTAAATATTAACTGACATTTGATTATCGTTAGTGACTTTTCTTGTCTTTGCATTTGTATGATATTTTCTTTTTTGATCGTGGTAAATGAACCAAAGTTTGTAGTATTCTAAGAAGAACCAGGAACAAATGCAGATTAGTTGATACAGTGTTAAATTATGCTTAGTTCGTGTCCCAAACTAAATTAACCTTAGCTAATATAACCTAGGAACAAGTGTTTTCAAATGAAGTGTTCATGTCTCATACAACGTTGTTTTAAAAATTTCCAATCTCGTTTGCATAGTTTTCATCTCAGCTTCTTAAATAAAAACGTGAAATGGCAGTTAATCACCTTAATGTTACTTCCTGTCAAATTACTTCACGAATGGCTGTCATTTCGTTGATCATATGGTAACTTTCTTCAGAGTTAGTACACCTAGATACTCAGGGTCGGTATACGATATTCAGGGTTGGCATAAGGGTGCTCTAGTACTGGTGTTGAAGAAGATGACAAAATTAGCAAAATATTCGCTGATCATCACCTAATTCACGCAACGTTATGCGTGAAAGCCACTTAAGTTCTTCGAACATTTAATATGTTCAGTCAGAAATATATGAGACCCTAATAGAGTATCTTTAGTCTTTGAATGAACGACAGACATTAAGATAAATAGATAGTCATTTTCTTCCGATTTTAAGAAAGTAAAATCAATCTCTGAGGTCAACGTGAAGAAGGATTAGAGGACGAGCTTTTGTTTTTGTGTGCATCTGTTTGTCATTTTCGTTCTGTTTCTTTTATGACTTGTATATTGAAAAGCTTATTTCAGATAAGATAAATTTAATTTAATAGGCGGTTAATTTTATCTTATCTGAAATGGGCTTTTCAATATACAAGTCATAAAAGGAACAGAACGAGAATGGCAAACAGATGCATACAAAAATGAAAGCTTGTCCTCCTAAAAATTGTAAAACGAGCAAAATATTCTTCAATTTTTTTAGCTTTTTCATTTTTAATAACATACATATCGAGCGCATGGAACCAGATAAATTTTAATGTGTTACGTGTGTATTTGTAGATCCTTTAGAATTTCTATCATCAATAATTTAATCAGACTTATATTTCAATTTTAATTTTAATTTGCTCTCCGGAAACATTTTTTTAATATTGTCCTTCTGACTCATTTTTTTAACTTTACAAGACCTGTGTGCAACGCGACTGAAGAAGTCGTAGAATATTTCATTTGCCCGCCATTTTTAGGTACAATCAAGATAGTATTTTGAACGCAAACAACGTATCTTTTGTTCCTTCTGCATTAAAAACGCCAGTTAATGATTGACGATCATTAAAAATTGACGCATAAGGATATATTCAATTTTTTATTATATCTGTACCTGAAAGCTGGAACCACGTAAGTCCAATTTTGGCCAAAACGTGATAAATACAGTTATGTATAGCATTCAGAAGGTCTCAAATGATGGTTGCTGGATGCTTGTTGTAAGCTTGCTAATATTAGAAATAAGTGAATTTATTGTCTAGTTAGATTCTACGTGAAAGGAAGTATTTTTTCTCTTTTAAGGAAAACAAGGATTTGAGACTTACGCGCTTCTAGTTCTCAGGTACTGATATATTATATAATTCCTTGTCTTAAACGTAATGAATTTCAAAAGATTTGTGTTTTTCATAAACAGCCAAGAATTACGTTGCGAACTACCACACACTCTTATTATTATTATTACAACTTTAACAGAGACTATTCATAATTTTAGAACTATCAGATCGAATTTGTCTTCAGGATAACCCAAGTTAAATATCCATTGAACACTTGTCTTTTATTATTTCAGTACTTTGCCCTAATTTTTAAGTTTAATTTGTTATTGCATCATGTAATTGGCGGATGGATGTGCAAAGTGCGTTAAGTCAATAATCGTCCGAATTGGGATATTTATACAAAAATTCTCGATGGAAAAAGGTGAGATGAACGCTTGTGTATGATGCGGCAGGCCATAATGTTAATAGTGGCAACTTTATGAAGAGGTGTACTATATGTTATCTGAGATCGAAACAGAAATGGGTGTGCAGAATGCATTATTTCATGGTATTGATTACTTTTCACGATTTTTCACTTAACGCACTTTGCAATAATTGTTTGCTCCAGTACTTGAATTAAAATTAAGTTTCTTCTAGCATCAAGAAATTCTTATCCTCAGTTAAGCATGTATCAATAATATACTTAATTTAATTTCTTGAATTCAGTCTTTCTTGTATCATACATGACATGAGTTCCTGGACTGGTTAAGCTTGTAACGAATCATTCAATTGCTGGGCAGAATTCTTGTATTAATTTAAGCCTCCCTTTTATTATACAACTTTTAACCTCAATTCTTGATTGAAGTATTGGTTTTTATTTACTTAGCTAAGTCACCTATGATTTTGCATTAAGTGTCTATATTACAACATGCAATTGTTGGCCTGCTTTTGTACAAGATTTAACTTACCATTGCAAAACACAACTGCTACCCTTAGTTCTTTAATCTAGTTAAGCTTATTTTGTGTTATATAATACCTATCGTATTCTTTTCAGTAAGGTTAATATGACTGCAAATTAATTTTGAAGTTGAAATCTTCCTTACAGCTTATATATAGTGGCAAAGAACTAAGGGTCAGATTTTCTCTGTCTTTCTTGCTTTTAACTACACAGGTTTTCCTGCTACGGTTTCCTGATCAAATAATGGAAAACGAAACATTATCCAGATTTCAAGGGATTGTTTTATTCCTAAATTGATAGAAACTACTCTCTGTCACCCTCTTACCCACCCACTTACACACACACACACACACACAAACAAACAAACAATCACACACATAGAGAGCGAAAGAATGTGGAGGAAACGAAACGAACTAAGAAGAAAATAAACAAATGGAAATAAGAGGAAATGAAACAAAACGAAAGCAAATGAGAGAAAGGAAAATAAGACGAAAGGAAATGAAAGGGAAGAAAATAAGAGGAACAGAAACGAAAAGAAATAAGATGAAAAAATGTAAATATGAAGAAAAACACTAAATAAGAGGAAAGAAAACTAAATAAGAGGAAAGCAAAGTAAATAAGAGGAAAGAGAAAGTAAATAAGAGGAAAGAGAAAGTAAATAAGAGGAAAGAGAAAGTAAATGAAAGGAAGGAGAAAGTAAATAAGAGGAAAGAGAAAGTAAAGTTAATAACAGGAAGAAAAATGAAAGTTAATAAGAGGAAAGGATAGTAAATAAGAGAAACGAAAAAATAAAGGAAATAAAATAAAAAGAAAGGAAATAAGAGGAAAGAAAAGACAAGCAAAATAATAAGAGGAAAGGAAACAAAAGAAAAGGAAATGAAAGGAAGATTAAGCATATTAATTTAACCGAGGTGACAATTTTGCTATTGGTTATAATAATCATTGAAAACTATTGCTTATTTGCATTATACTTCCACTATAAGCAAATTATTATCTTTAAATATTTGAAAATGTATTTTAAAATATCTAAGTATAATTAGAGTAAAATAGTTTTTTTTACCTTGCCTGGTGTTAAAATCAGCAAAATTCCAAACTTGTTCTCCTATAAGAATACCCTGTTGTCGGAGAGTGTCGAATGCCTGGAAGTATTCCTTGAAAAGTGTTACCTGATAATCCTCGGTATATAAGGTTGGAGGATCCTGTGAAGAGAAAAGTATTACTGTGACGAATCTTCATGTTATTCTTTCAACTGTAGATATATCTTTTAAAAAAATAATTGGCATCGTTCATAAGTGAAGTTGTATAAAACTTCAAAAAAATATCTTAATTTTATTCATTCCTCCGGCTGTATTACAATAGGGGCACAACGATTTTACAACCATTATGCTTTTTAGGAATATGAAGAGTGGGATGGAAGGTTGACTGACTCGTGATATTAATGACACGGTACTTGTTCAAGCATATATCATGATGTCATCAATCATTCGGAAAGTGGTATTGAACATTCTGTAACGGGCATCATAGGCCACGTATATTTCAGGATAGAATGTATTAGATTATGCCACGCGAGTGGAAGGTCGAAATATAACCTAACTTAAAGTAAGCGAATGAAACGAAACCTAATGATGATGAAAGCTTACAATGATTTAATGTAATAAATAGGAAAGTAAAGGCATTTACGATTTGCTAAAGGATTCAATCTGTTCAATTTTGTTTACGTGCTAACTTGTGCACTTAGGTTTAGCTGCGTTGAGTCGAGATGATGCAAGCTTGTAGATTCAGTTTCGTGAAGTAAGTTTGTTTTCCGATAATGCGATTGTACTATTGATTCGATTGTAATGCGTTATTAAATTGTTGATATTAGTTTGTTATGGAGTAGTAATCTGAAATACATCCAATGTTCAACAGGTTCTGTGTTCTAGAAATTGCAAGTTGCAATATTTACCTGATGATGCGGTAGTGTTATGACTTGTAGCATGCAGTATAATACCAGCGCAGTTAATAGATGTCATTGATAAATGCTTTGTAATATTGAAGCTACTTTCAAATGATAAATAATTTCAATTGCAGGAAATTCGAACTGCAAACCGATTGTGATAGTGTTTGCAAAATGTTATTTGCTAACTGTAAAATTTACTAGTTTTGTTTCTCAAGAAACTGTATCTGGAAACTAAACTCCTAAGTTGTTAACTGCATCTTTGAATGTGAAAGATGTAGAATGTGCAAAACTATATAATGTAAAGACATACCTATTCATATGATGTTAGCATCTATTGTTTCTATTAAACAAATATTTTGAATTCTACCCTGATTTTGATTTCAGAAGCTTCTTTCGTTTGCAAGAGTTTAATTACTCTTAATCAAGACATATATAATATAATCAAGTTTCACCCCACTAAGCACAAGCCGAGGTACATTTAAGTCGACATCTTGATGAGGTCATTCTTTCTTCTACGTCTCTGAAATTCGCACCCTGAGGATTGAAAGAAGTTCGTCTCATGCTTTAGATACGAAATCAAGAATGTGTTAGGTGTCTACTATCCTAAGCTAGGAATAAGAAAAACTGCATTGAACCTACCTGCGATCGTCTTTTTAACTATTACAATTCTTATTACATTCACCTGTAACAACCAATATGAATTCTATCTCTCGAATGAATAGGAAACAAATAAATTACTATTTAAAGGTGTCAAGGAGAAGCGGCTCCGCAACAAGTTAAGTATACACTACGACTAATAATTTTGTGTATTTTTCGTAGTCCAGATTAATATTTATGACACTGTTACAATCATCGAGCTCTACGTAAACTATACTGGAGTAACTACTTAGTGTTGAAAGATAGGCGCCAGAGCAAATATTTAAATTCGTTTGTCCACTTCCAGTCTAATCCAATGTGGACCAAAGTTTCAGTTCTAACTCAGTTTTATATGCTCGATATCGCTGTGTGGCCTGTTTTTTAATTTAAGTGTTAATTCCTGAGTTATCCATGTAAGAGTATACCGCACTCTGCATACAATAGAAAATATTGCAAATAAGATTTACGTTTTTTGCAAGAATTAAGACATAAATACAAAAACGGGCCACACAGTGATATCAAGCGTACAAAACTGAGTTAGAATCAAAAATTTGATCCATATCGGTTTAGACTGGAAGTGGACAAACGAGATTGCTTCCTCTCCGCTCCCTAGCTTTACATATTCATGAAATTTTCAATGGCTGCAGTCAGTCCAGTATCGTATTAATGGAGGTCGATGGTTACAATATACATAGAACTTAGAGGCTGCCTCGTATTCGTATTTTGTAATCTAGCGCGGACTTGGCTAATTATGCCCATCCATTGCGCGTTCGTTTTAAAAATTGCAGTTTTTAAATAATATTAATAATATAATACCGTTTTACAGTCTATGTCTTATTAATTAATGTTTTAAGGTCAGTTATTTATTGGTTGCTATGGTTACAGTCCGCCATAGCTGTCAGTTCACTCTTAAAACTCTAGTCACTGTCGCATTCCATGTTGTTATCACAGTTAATTTTGAATTTTCATGATGTAAAACTATTATATAAAACACTGCAACACTCTATAACATTGCTGAGTAAAATTTCTTGAAGGGAAGGCCGAAATAACTTGGGAATGTAAAAAATACACAAAAGATTCCAGCAGCTTTCTTCTAGTAAGCCGCCATCTTGCCGAACCCCTAGAGGCTGCCTCACACGTGATGTCATTTAAGTCTCCAAGGATGTTAGAATTAGAGGGCCAAAATTAAATGAAATACTGAATCCGAACGTCACGTCAGTCTGTCATCTTGGTGTGCACAATCAAAGTTTAGGTAGTTTTGAATTCTAACAGATTATCATGTTTGATGAATGTTTCCCTTACTTTCAGTGATAAGCAGATCACTTTAACTTTCCATGGACATGTAAATGCAGTCGTGGTTGCCTGACTCGAGAGGGATATGAGTAAAACAGGACCACTCTCTAAGATGGCGAACTGACGTCGTCCCGTTCATATTGTTTGTTTTTAGTTAGAGCTATTATCTAATTTTAACATCTTAGGAAACTTTAATGGTGTCATGTTTGAGGAAACCTCTTAATTCTACAAATGTTGAGAATATACATTAATTTGAAACTTATTAACACATTAATTTGTAGAGTATATATGGACTGGAATAATGTCATACGGATGCGCCTACGCAACACTGTAGCGAATGATACAGTACCTGAACTTTGTAAGGAAAGTTTCCAAACAGATGTTTTCAACTGTGGCGAAGACGTCGGATTATGAAGTAGCTGCTTCGGGTTTGGAACTCAGCGGTGTTAAGTTTTTTCTTCGTTTTTTCTTCTTACAAAAAAACACTTTTTATGTTCAAATCTATTATAAATATATTTATAATCAAGGGTTAAGTTTTGTTAGAAAGTCAGGATCGATTCTTTTCTTTTATTCATACGCGATTCAACACAGTTTTCTCTTTTATTTCACCGCAACGCTGATAGATGTCTCGGCAACAGGTTTCAGATATTCCATGCTGTAGACAGACGTATTAATTTGCATCGGTTACTCAGAAAATGTATTTTACTGGGAAACGAGTAGTGAGCTAGTATGTTGTAGTGCATTCTGCTAGTGTTATTTGCAACTACATACATCACTACCAGGCACGTACCCAGAAGTTGGTTTTCGAGGGTCGCAAGGTCTGTCTGGTTGTGAAATTTACGTAAAACGCAAATAATTGTGCCAGAAAATATACTAAATTCACAAAAATCTTCATCCTTGGGCATCCGGACCCCAGAATCCACCTTTGCATACGTTCCTGTCTACTACACAGCTCTAGTAGCTGTTGAGAATATAGGTGATGAAAAAAGACTGTGCGAAACAATCCGTTTCTAATTGAGCGCTTGGTGTATGGACAGAGTGAAAGATTGCTGGTCGGGAGACCCGGATTCGATTCTTGTCCACCTCTTACATTTCAATACTCTTTCTTTCTAAGAACTTTAAAGTGATCTCTTACTTTCCTTTACATTTTCAACAATTTACAGAATTCACAGTAATGTAAAGTCAGTTTGTTTTCTTACACTAATTTTCAGAATTTTACAAACTTCGCAGAAATAGCTGATGTAAAGTCAGGTTAGATTGCGTTTTTTTTTTCATTATAAGCGATGCATACAGCAAAGATTACGTTTAATACAAGTTTTTCAATCTTGTCTCTCCTTCTACAGAACTAGTTCCCGAGAAATTGCCCACCCTTTCTTTCTCTCTACAAATAATCCCCCAATAACTTAGCAGGATGTTCAGTTACGGATGGTCCTGTTTCAGGAAATCATTGGCACTTCTTGTTGGTCGTTGTAAGGGATTCTGTCAGGATTTTCAGTTTGGAGGGTGTAAAGTCAAAATTAGAAGGAGGGTGTAAGTGAAGTTTTGCACGGTTTCTATCGATCTTTGACCGAAAAATATTTAAAGTTGTGATGGTGTCGAGAATTTGGAGGGTCATACCCCCACAAGGAGGTCTGGCGGAATCACTGCTATTGTTGAACATCTTATTTGCTGTTTTCTTCTGACAATCACAATATCGGCATTTAATAAATAAACGAAACATATAATTCGATTCCTTATTTCAAGATGGAGAGTTGTTGCAGGAAAAATATTTTTTTTCTTTAGTAACAACATTGTTTTATACACATACCGTATGCAGCCCTGGAAGTGTATCTGCTCCGTACTCTGTCACAATCATTGGTTTCTGGTATTTCTCGTGCCATTCAGTGAATTCCGATACCACCTGTAACTGAATGATTTCGAGAACACCAGAATCGTAATACCAGCCGAAGTAACGATTCAAGCAATGAATGTCCAAGAACGGTGCCTGAAAATTAAATCAAAAAGAAATTAATAAGAATAATCAGTCCCTCACAAAGTTAGGCAATAAAAATTCTTCCATTAGGTATATGTATTTTATTAATGCGTATAGGAAACATTTACACAATGAAAAGTCTTAAATATAATCAATTTTCGAGATCTGAATAACGCAAAGTTTTAAGTATGCGTGAATATTAGATTGTAACACCGCGAATTAGAAGTGTTGTTTTGTCAATCACGTTTTTATTATTTTTCACTGGAAGTATATATCATAGAAAAGTAAAGAGATATTTAAATATCTTATCAGAAAATAGAAATTACTTGAAAGAAATGTTCCACATAATTTCAATGATAGGCTACTACATATTTATTAATTCTTATGATTAATGAAATTAATTGTAATTACAAAAACTTACAGCTTTATCGTTGTTTAGATCTTCTTTGGTAGCCATTGTGATAGGCCTTGTTGGATCTAATTCTCTTGTGTGATTCACAACAGTACTGAAAATAGGAACATTGAATTAATTATTTTCATCCGAATCTACTGCCTACTATTAATATCTCACTATGAGAGTGAATAAGACACCCTGTAATAAAGACAGTTCAGACTTAACATACACTAAGATTTTATTAAACAATACAAATCATACGTCAAATGAAAGATCAATACGTTCTGAGGCACGTTTCGCACCGAAGCATTTATGTTACGATAGGGATAACAGTAGTCCCAACTCTTTCTGATTTACTCCGACTTAAAGGTCAGAAATGCAGACAGGATATGTAGCTCTCTGTCTCTCTGCAAAAGACACCATTTGGTTAGATTTGGTGTCCAGTGATATCTGAACTACGAACCTCCATGTGATGGAGACGGCTGGTCTGATTAATATGCCTGTAAAACACCACTACATCAATCACACAGTATAGTGAAGCTGATACACTAACATTCTACCTGTATCACTCTATAGTCCTCTAAATATAAGCTTAAAGCGAATAGCTTAAAATTAAGTACATACAGCCCCAAATTTGGCCTCCTTACAAACCTCTGATTTTTAAACATTGAATAAGCTACTGGTGGGAAGTACCGTAATCATTATGATTCCGTTTCACTTCGTAAATTGAAAGGAATGAAGAACATTGACGCTAGGGTTGCATAAGAGAACTAGTAAAACCTTTAATATTCTCTAACAATATTTAACTAGAGATACTATCCCTGTATGAATTACGCGTACAACTATTCTGTTTGACATCGCCGTAAATCTTAAGATATTTAAGACAAGTGTATCGCCGCACTCTCAAACAAAAACTTTGGTTCCGTCTTTTTAAGAAAACATTTAACATGAAATATACACTCCAGCTCACTACTTACATCTGGTACACAAGAAACAGCAATACTGTTTACTTAGTATTAGTGGATGTGATTTGCTTTATGGCATTTTAGTATAGGCACACATAAAGGACTGACATAATCTTAACCTAACCCTAACATAAGATTAAGGCAAATAAAGACGTTGCAGGGTAACTAGTTCATTTAGTAACCTTAGAACTACGAGTCGTTCGTTTAGTTACCTTAGAACTACGAGTTGTTCATTTCGTTACCTCAGAACTAGGAGCTCGTTTAGTTATCTCAAAACTCTTAATCTAAAATTACATTCTCTAATCGATTGAACGTACCGGGGCATCTAAAGTTAGGCCAATGTATGTTTTGCAAAACTATAAATTAACAAACGCATACAAGGTATGTCCAAAACGAAACCGAACATTTATTGTAAAGTTTGTGTATAAATACGTGGAAGATGACCTTGAAAATGTTGTCTAGTGGTGTCTTTGTACATTATTAATTGGCTCCTACTTTAAACCTGGTGCTAACCGCAATAACGAATTGAGTGCAGATGTATCAGTTACCCGCGGATGAAGTAACTTTAAGATCAGCGAATATGTGTGGAATTCTGTATTATATTGTACAAAACATTCACAGAGACCTTTGACATATTCCATGAAGACTATGGTGAAGACATTTTTAGTTGAACACAATGTTGCAAATGATGCAGACGGTTCTATTCGGTTGAATCTCTACCAAGGACGAAGCAAAATTCGGACTGCAGTCCACATCCCATTTTTCACTCGTTGTTTGGGAGTTTCAGCAGAATATAATTTTGCAAGAGCAGAATTCTTCCTCGTGTAATTTGAAATCAAACCTCAAAAGTTGCAGTTGGAGACCATAAAGGAAATAGAAATCGCTACGAGATATTCTGGCCATTTTAAAACTAGAGTTCCAGAAGCATTTCAGAACTGGAAGAACCACTGTAAGCGGTGTGTGCATAGTGGAGGAAACAGGTCCGGCTAGGTGGTGAGTATTACGGGTTTCCCCATATTTTAAAAGCTCGGTTTCTTTTTGCAACAGCATTTGCATTTTTCTACTTAAGAACTACATACCTGAAATACGTATCTGCTCCCTCTAGATGAGAATCTGGTTCGTTGCTTATGGACCACACAATAACACTTGGTCTATTCTTATCTCTTCGTATAAGTTCTTCTATTACTTCAAGATGGTGATCCAATAGTGCTTGGTTGAAATTGCTATGAAAAGCACGTAAATATTTGAGTTAAATAAAATTCTACGTCTGCAAGAAAGACTACAGGTCTACTTAGATCTTAGATATATATGTTAGTAGATTCCCAAGTCCTATTCAACACAAACCATGAGGCGAATTTTAAAATCAAAGACATAATTGGAAATAACTAAGTTTTGTCTCCTAGTTAACCAAGATCGAAATTAACTATTGGTCCAAGCTATCTAATTGTGTCTTGTATATTAATACAATATGTATAATTTTATTTATGTACTATGTGATTTTAATTTCGGAAGCCTGATAAAATAACTTTTACATATCAGCTTAATAACTGTATGTTGTGACATGATATTAGCCAACTTTAAAAGATTGCACTATTGAGCTCTTAATAAGAGAAAGGTTATGTTTACAATTCATAAACATATTCTTCAGGTACTGTTCTAGAACACTGGCCCGCATGGGTCAATTGATTATATCAACGTTAGGAAAATTATATTTCTATTTTGTTTATGATATATTAACATTTACAACATAACTTGTTTGGCAACATCAAATGTAAATAGGAATTAGTTTCACCAGCGCATAACGATAAGTGTGCCAGCGATCTAGAACCATCCGTACGTTGTCTAAAATTCAGACTCTACTCATCAGGGTGATTGATCATCAGCATCTTTGGATAACAAAACACACTCAGTATTTGTTCGAGGGTAGTTGTTAACACCTTACCTTAGTGCTACTGCTGGAGCTTCATCAATTATAACTATCCCCTGCTCATCAGCAAGATCCATGGTTTCTTCAGCGTAAGGATAATGAGAAGTTCGGTATGAATTAGCAGCAATCCATTTAATTAAGTTATAGTCTTTCGTCACTGTTGCAAAATCTACTCCTCTTCCTCGAATCTGAAATAGAATTTCACCATCAGATCTAGAAGCTACATAATGGTGATTTTCATCCAGTCAAGGTTGTACATTACTTTTTGTGGTCAATATTGTTAAGAAATAAGAACTTTTTTTCTGAATTTAGTCGTTTCTTAAAGGAATTTTAATTTTAATTTTTCTGGATATAACATATTTCATAGCTATAAAGCAAAGCTTGGATGATAATTGGATACTGGCCCCGGACAAGAAATAGCCTTGTTCAGTATATTAATTCCAATCTGATTTCGAAGGTCTCATGCGTCAAGCCCAGTTAAAGAGGATCTAAACGAACTAATGGAAGTTCAGTTAACCCATCTTAACTTTACCTTCACTCTTTTGAACGATTCGGGGGAGTTTCCAACGGGCAGCCCACAATTTATTGCAATAAACATATTTAGTTTTGTCATCTAAACGATTAAGAAACAATTATAAGTTTCGCAGTGTCTTCTTGGGATGATAATTACTTGGATCGTCGATACTCATTGATACTGAATCCAGAACCGGCTCTAAATCAATCGGCGCTCTGTTGCAAATTTTCCATGCGCCCTCATAAATAGTAATTTAATACTACCCGTTTCGATACACTCGCACCAGAAATGATTGGCGCCCCCAATATTAGAATGTATCGCTTTCGGAATTTTAAACGGAAGTTGAGTCAACAACGCGTCACTACTGGCATGTTACGTAACACGTGAACTGTAAATACAACTTCAGAAATACGTTTTGCCAGGTCACCTCGGTGGCCTGGTGGTTAAGGTGTTAGCTTGTTAAATGAAAGAGTCCGGGTTCGTGTCCCTGCAGGGGTAACGCTTTTTTTAAAAAAATATATATATTTTCATAAGTTTATATGTATTATTAATCGTTTTCTTGCACTTTTCGTAGATTATATTAAATTAGTGACCATACGAAAGTAAAGGTTAGGTAAGGTTAGGTGCGGTCATGTATCTTTATGCTGTTTGTTCTTGAAGCAACTTCTGTTCAAAGGTCCGACAGCGATACGCTCGTCAAAGTTTTGCGCTCTGTTCGGGGGAACAGTTAGAACACCCCTCAAGCCGGCTCTGGTTGAATCCATTATTGAAAGCTTACTTTACGTCTGCTTTAGAACATTTTTGGATAATATTTTGTGTTAGACCGACAGTGTTTGGATATTGGCTGGAAAATAACTAAACGAGAATGGTGCTTATTCTAACATTCCGAATCTCCGCTATACTGACAATCTATACAATGTATTGTTAATTCATTTTACCAAAACACCTTGTATAGATGGCTCTAACTATGCAACGTCTGTCTTTTTAAATTCTCTGAGCTAATATTTCAAAGAACAATTGAGAGAAAAAAATGTTAAATATGTCGTATATGTATTTCGTAAATATTAATTATTATAATTATTTTTTTAATTACACAGTCATTGTCATAGCCACCATCTTCTAGAATCGTCCAAGCAAACGTTCCTTCACAATCCGCACCCACTATTTTTAATATAACCAATTTCGATTTATCTTCTAAAGGAATTCTAGGTTTTGCAATTAGAGTGGATTGTTGGGGGTCACTATTGATATAAATTTTGACTGAAATGTCCGAGGATTAATTATATTTTCATGAAAAATTACATTGATAATTTGGAGACGCATCGACGTCATGTTCCAGATCAACTAAGGATCAGTTCTACAATCCCCCGCTAAACTTCTACTCAGCGTTAAGTTGAGGCCAACTCTCATTTCGCGTACTCTCATTGGCCAAAATCAGACTTGGCCTCAACTTAGCGCTGACTAGAAGTTTGGAGGTCGATTGTAGAACTGACCCTATGCAACGTTTATAGAACTAACAGGTTGCCGCACGCTTGATGTCATTAAATTTTCCAAGGATATTAGAACTAGAGGATAAGTTAAAATTTAAAACGCCTGAATCTGAACGTCATAATGGCAGTTCGTCATTTTCTTATAACCAGCCAAAATTTAAGAGAATAATAAACACTTCAAGTGAAGATATGGAAACTGCCACCAAACAACTGTTAGTCCCATAAATTGATGGGCTTACGGAAAATCAGTTTTCAGTCCAGACAGATAAACAAGTTGGATTCATATTTTCCTTAGTTTCGGGGCTTAGCTTATCACTTTCACTGTAGTCTTTACCCCTATCCTAAATTCTAGGTGTGCAGAATCGATCATAAGATCTATCAGATGACATAATCTTCTCATCCGGCAATTCAATTCCTTTCGGTCAGTTCCCTGTTCAATAATTATAAATATTTAAGGATAATTAAGGCTAGGAAACTAATCGTTTTCTACGACTGTAATCGAGCATCAAGATTGATATAAAATAATTCCCAGTACATGTTATAAAGAACTGACTTCAAATCCCGAGTTCAAATACAAAAAAATAAAAATAGTTATGTGTACTTACATTAGCATCTTCATGTTTTCCAAATCCTCGGAAATAGAATGGTTTGCTATTGATATACAGACCATTGGAATCCCAGGATACAGTCCTAATTCCCACCCGGAGACGATAGACGTCAGTAATTGGGTTTGGCTCAGATACTGTCAAAGTGACCTGTAACATCATTCAAATATTTACTTACTATTTTTCCACTTCGGCACTTTAACTTACTTTATGTCTCAGTATTTTCTTTGACAATTCCAATTAGCTTAATTCTTATTTTAGCTTTCTGTCATGGATTTACTAACTCAATTTTGAAATATTCCATTGGGGAACAATCCCTAAGGATGTAAAAATTTATAGTGAATGAATTTCTATTGGCATTGGTCGCATTCAACGCACTAAGGTATCACTAAACGCTGAGAGAGCACTTGAATCTTATTTCGCTATAGGTAGCCACCAATACGATTAAAATGCTCTCTCAGCGCTTAGTGCTACCTTAGTCTCGTGAATGTGCCCAATATTTATTTTAGACTTCAGCAGCAAGTGTGGTGAAAGTCACTGTCCGTCTGTCGACAACTGTCAATTCAGGAACTACTAGGCCTGGGAAGTTAGCTGAGATATCGTTGCAAAGGTCTCGCTCTACTAGGGCTAGGAAAGTGGTTGAAGAGTCATTGGAAACGTCTCGCCGCAATATTTCCAACGGAATATTGAAATCATTCAACTAGAATGCCCGCTTCGATGTCTGGCGGTAGCACATCTGCGCAGTCCTCCGACTAGCCTCCGCAGGACTTGTTTATATAATACTTTTAAGTGATTTCTTTTAAAACGTTTCCGTATTTAGCTGTATCTCAATGAATATGTGATTACGATAATGTACTATCTATTACCTGAAATCTCCTGTACAGGGTGAATCAATATGGGTTCACTATTCTCTCCCATTGGATAGAAATAACATGCTAAACACGAGAGCTATCTACTTCATTCTGTGTGTCCCCTTTGTAAATCCAGTCCGGGACTCTTGATTGCAATGCAACCAACGAAACCACTTACGCCCATGTAAATAAGCAAATTACTGTAATGGACAAAAAAACTGATTGAAACTGAAAATAATTTTTTAAGAAAAAGTGGGAAATACTGACCGATTTTAACTACTTTCAATTGTCATTCTGAATCATCTGATTAATATTTTGGAAGGAATTATTTTAAGGTAACAAAGAGTGGTTCCACTACATGATGAATCTGATTCATTGACCTTAGAAGTTTTTTTAATTATTACAGTTACTTGCAAAATGTCCATTTGTCATGACAGTAAGCATATCACTCTAGAAAATATGAAATAGCAACTCAATATTAATTCATATGAGTAAAGTAACGAAATACAAATGAAAAAGTTTCAAGTTAGCTAACGATATAAATTTGTTTTCAACCTTAATTTTGTGAGATTATGTATTGCTTTAATGACGTTCCTATCAATCATAATTAACTCTTTTGTCCCTGTGAGCACATGGCCTGGTTGGAAATCATTTAGACTTCTGAACATGGCATATTGTTGATGGATTACTGACAGGAACTTCACATTTGATGTATTAGGAGGAGCAGTATCGAATTACGTATCTTCCAAAAGGAACCGCAGTCAAGATCCAACAATAAGCGAATGCATGCACTGAAAAATTAATAGAATTGTGGCAGAGAAGTATGAGAATATCCTAGCTAAGTTTACGAAAGAACTCAATAACCATCTATGCCAAGCAGTTTCCACGAGAAAGGTCTGTCGTCAAGTCAGCAATGTAAATATTCACGATTCTGTTGCAAATGCTAAAGAACTGATTACATATATCAATACTATAGGAAACATCAGTGGCATCAGGAGTACAATATCGAGGTTTTATGATTGGTATCATTACACACGGTCAGATGACACCAAACATAGTGTTAGGATAAATATGTGGAAAACGCTTAAGTAAATTACCTCTTGATTGTCAAGTTCAAACACTGTGGAGTGGAATGGGAGGCAACATTGTTAAATCGTAACTTCTAATACTACCATCATATCCAGTCAATGCTTGGACGTTTTGGGATCGATTTACATATCATATATCAAGTATCATTTTTCTAACAATAGTCAAATACTTCAAAATAACATAGATTCCAGTCCACCCGTAGATTCAAAAGTGCAGTTGCGCATTGAGAAAGATGCAGATGAACTTCAACATTTTCCTGGGTGAACACTACAATATCACCAGATCTCAACAACGTCAAACCGTTGTTCGTAGCCTTAGACCATATAGTGAGTCTCAGATTTTCTCCCCTTTATCTCTCCAGCATCTTGAGAATGTTTCTTATTGTGAGTAGTATCAAATTTCACTTGACACTTTACAAAACTTGCATAATTATGTGTTTGACAAGCAGTTTGGCCAACTCGTATTGATCCAAAAATATTATATTTCAATTAGTGTCATCTCCCTTTAGTTACAAGAGAAGAAATCAAAGAAGTAATGCTAAGTGAATAACAAAATGAAAATTTCACGTTCTTACCTCGACAGTATAAAGATAACCAGGATCAGAGCTCATTGTATATGGCCACCACAAATTGGCATTCTCCACTTCCAGGTCACCACTCAAACCACTGCCTTCTGCGACAGCATTTCCATCCCTATCAAGTACTCGCACTGTTACTCCAGGATTTACATCATCAGGAACTCCTTCAGGATCCACAGAATAATGTATGATTCCTGAAAAGTGTTTACACTATTTACTAAGACATCAGTATAATGGGAGTAACAATTTGTAATTTATTTATTTATTTACTCGCCTATCACAGAGCAATTGCTCCAATGAAGATAGGTGTTACCCAGTACAATGTCAAATTAAGATTCGATTTTCCTGAAGTTTGCTTTTATATAATGAAGGGGTCTACAAGTCTGTAAGGGTCTAAGCTGTTTTATTGTTGTAGTATTATTAAAGTAAAAACTATTGTGAAACAATATATCATACCTGTTGTTCCATTAACGTTCGTGGTAATGGTTATATCATCAATATAAGCTTCTGGAGTTGTATATAGATAAACTGGTCGATGAATACCAGCATAGTTAAAGAAGTCGAAAGAGATATTTAAGTATTTGTAATCAGGTGGATACCTGTAAACATAAAATAAAATAGTGGAATAAAGTGTGGTTAATGAAATACCTCTATATCACTAATTTAAGTGTTTCAGTAATTAAATTTTTAGGAATTGTATCATTATACAAAACATACGTGTAAAATAAAATTCGCTTCTTAAAATGTCAAAAATGGTCCTGAGTAATTCCAACTAATATTCCTGAGAAAACGTTTAAAATCTCACATATAGCAGGACATAAAGTGACCTTTCGTAAAACTTGAGTCATTCTATCATGCCGTTTACTGACAGACAATGTACTGACATTCCTTTGTTACACATTTGGATAATAAACTACTCCGGGAACGTCCCTTTATTCCTTTATCTAACTTAAATTTTATACACCAGACAGGCAACTATTACCTAAGCAAGTTACATTTCACCCCTCCGACATGTATGGTACAAAAACATAAATTATAAATCAAATGTAGATTTCTCGAAAGACATCCTTTTATGAGTTTATAAACAGTTCTAATTACAAAGTTTCCAAATCGGAACAATTTTATCGTGTTTTATTATATTTATCCCTTTTGCAATCCTTCGTTTAGTACTTACAATTTATCTGACTTTCAATGCCGATTAAACGACTTGCAAATCCTATTATTAAGAAAACAGCAAAATTTCTTTCTATTCAAAGGTCATGTAGCTCTGTTGTCAAAATGTAATATATTTGTAATTGCAATTATCGGACAATTAAAACAAATTCATTAATATTGAGCTCTGTACAATACAAATATCTTTATTATTTATACTTTAATTTTGGATTTTAAAACCTGAAACCTGAACACTATCTCAAAGCTTCCTATGTTTAAATGGTTCCTGAAGTAGTATCAAATTCGAAATAACTTTACAACCTTCTCACTGGAAAAGCAGTAACTTAAACAAGACATAAACATATTTTAAAATAATAGTTCTTAATAATGCACTGAGATGTTTAGAGTAAACTCGAAAAGTACGTGAGTCAGTGTGCATAATATTGTCTAGCAGAGCATGGACCGTCATTCGGAGGCTGCTCGAAACTACCACCTTCGTCGCCATTATATTAAATGTCTTACGAAATCATAAGAACAGTGGCAATAGTACCATCTTTATGTCTTTATGGAAGAGGACCAACGAAGTTGTCTTTCCAGAAGTTCATCCAGTTTTTTTACCCATAAGACACAACGGGACGCACCGTACGAACATAATATCGGTCGGGATGAGTGGGTTCTAACCGTCCCCCTTTCTGTCCTCTTGCGTTAATATTTTTCTCCTCTGCTCAAGGTCATGGCCGGATTGGATGCAGAAAATATTTATCTCTTGCTTTGTCTAGTTAAGAATGTCTCTTCAACGCACTAGATGGTCAAAGCACCAAACTAACAGCGGAAGGTATCGCTCCTATCGACGGACATTCCAAACCACTATCTTTGGACTAACGAAAACGAAAGTTCACAAAGGGTTATGACTTAGAAGTTACAAGTTAGTTCCCAACGGATCCTCGCAGACAATTCGCAAGTTACTTACATAATCTCATGGTGGGGAACTATCCTCGAAGACAACGTTAATAATTCTGCCAAATGTTAGATAAACCTGAGTCAAAGTTGCCTAAAGGATATAAATAAATTCAAAATCCTTAGATACATATATGAGAAGTACTGTGTTAAGTTCTTATGGAAAGAAAATGATTTATTCATTTTACCTGGATGTATCGTTAAGATACACTGTCTTCCCTTGGGGTATTGTTTCTTGTGTAAGCGTATTGTCCACAGCAACTGTTATCAGATTCCTGTCTCCAAATGCGATGTTGTTTGTGACGTCAGCTGAGAATGGTAAGTGTCCACCGCTGTGGTTCAGAGCAGGTACTCCGTTCAACCACTGAAAGGAAGTCATCCTGATTACTCGCATATTCATTTACCTACTCTGGAATGATTGGTCTTATTTAACCCTTAACGGTACTGGTAAAGAAAGCACGTTGTGTTCTGGTGGGGTATGTAAAAACCCAAAATGAAAAATTAACTTTAAAATATAATGTCAAGCTTTTACTTCGTATAATAATTACAGGAAATGTGAAACTGAATCCAGACAAGGATATTTAAAGTTTTTCCTTTGCACCGCGGGCAAAATTAATATCATCTTTGCTTTTACGTGCATTTTCTCCAGCTCCATGTTCCTTTGGTTTCTTAACTATCTCCCTCTCGTTCCTTTTACTAATTCTTACATTTTTTAAAGAAAGCTATCTTGTTTCATTTCTGGAAATATGCGCATTCGCGAGGATTTGTAATATTAGAATATCTGTTACGTTTCTTCACCAGGGTTCTTTGTTCCCTTTAAAACTTTTATTCTTGCCAAAGAAAATCTTCTCTGAAGATTTATTGTCATCATCAGATTATCTATTTTTATCACTCTGTTCGTAATTAGACGACTGACTGCTTTCAATGTAGAAATCATTATCCATGTTTGATTTAACTTTAGATTCTATATCTTTCTGAAGGAAAGCCAGGATTTGGTGTTGATCCGAGGTTCTACTATTGGAGTGATTATCAGCTATGTTTATAGTATAACGAGATTTACATATACTTTAAGAGACAAGCAACTAGTATTTTAAATTATGGAAATGTCAAACTATAGACGATAAAAAACTACCGTAACTATGCTCCTGGCGTATTCTTGCACCCCAATAATATATTATTGTTAGATGCAAAATGTAATTGCGTGCTTTAACAACTCCACGTGGAAAAGCAGACTGAAAAATGAAATTGCTGAGGAGGACGGAGACATGTGTCAACAAGAAGAGAAAAAAATGTTAGGGAAAAGAGGCGATTGGGTATTCAGATATCCCACCAGCAGAGTTAAGGGTTAACTTCAAATCTAGCTTTTAAGAAAATTAGAAAACAGTATACTGAAAGGAAAAGTATTTAACTTTCTGAGTGATATGCCCAAAGATATCCTCATATCGATTTCATATCTAATATCTCTATTATTATTATAACGATACAATTTATAGTCCAACACGTAAGGCAAGTTTGTTCCACCTTAGGGGTCCATTAGGGGTCTACCTTAATACCTTAAACCTGTGAGCAGTGCATTTGTGAAATTCCATACAAGTATCTAGTGTGTCTAATTTTGTTCCAAGGTGTGGTAGTAATGTAAATATTTATCTAGTTAAAGTTCTTTCATAAAAATGAAAGAGTTAAATCATAGGAAGGCTATACAGTTCAACATTAACTACTGCATGTCTCATTTACATGATAGAAGAGTGTTGAAGAAAGTATCGTATATTGAGTATCAAAGGTCGTAAATATGAAATGGTATCGAGAAATTGTGGTACCGATCCATCTCTAATCTACGAGGATCATTCCAAAAGTTTTGCATAGTGCGCATGTGCGGCTGAGAGGATGATGCAATCGTAGTGGGATTTTTGTTAGTTGTAAGGCATACCTTGGCGGGAACAGCAAGATTCTTATTTCCACGCAGAGTCTTCCCTACTTTTTATAGCAGTGCTGTGAAATGAATGAAGAAACCGACTCAGGTCGGACCTCTGGTGGCGACCGTCCCTCCTACATTAAAGGTGAAACTTTGGGGTAGCAAAATCGGACCAGAATACAGAATGGTTTGCACGACAGTTGATTACAACTATGCAGTGCATGATAGTTAATTGTAACGAGGAACTTTTAGTTCCGTTAGCAGTCAGTAAGATTTCAAGATGGTCACGAGAGATCTGACCTGAGTAATTTGCATCGTCCATTTCACAACACTGCTGCATAAATTAGGGAAGACGCAACGTGACAATGAGAATGTTGTTCTCTCCACTAAAGTCTGCTTCACAACAGACAAAATTCCCAGAACGCTTGCATCCTCCTTTCAACTTTTGGAATAACTGTCATTGGTCGCTGGTTTCTAAAATCTAGTCAGTTACTCTACCTCTCTTACTAATTAAGTTACAATCCTGCAAGACGTGCTAGACAGACACAACGCATGAAACAAAAATAAAACAGTTTTCCATTTGTGGGAGGGAGCATTGAAAAGGAAGTTTTCTTCTCAAAGAATGAAATACTCACCACTTGGGCGTTATAGTGAACGCTACCAAATCGAAGGAAGATTCGTCGATTCGTACTCCATTCCTGAGGGACGTAGAATTCCCTATCGTACCATACCCATCCTAAATAATCTATGACCGTAGAGTTCTGTGTAATATCATTGTAACTTGATGGCACAGGCATTGGGATTACATCACCAGTCTGCAAAATTAAACCAAAATATAGAGAATATTAACACTTTAGTTATTCACGAAGACAATAACAATGGTTGTTGATTATAGAAATGCACTGGGTCTCTCAAAGCTTGGCTTATATTATCATGTCGATAAAGGAGACTGTACAATGGTACCTGTGTTCAGATAAAGATACAAAAATAGTCGATGACTCAAGAAAAAAAATATATAAAATGGGGTGAACATATTTATAAAACAGAAAATATATTTCATAAATTTAGACAAACAATGGGACAAATCAGAACACAAATTACGAATAAAGTTTGAACTGAACATCAGTGTTTTGACCACAAATAATTGCTAGGAAGAGATATACGGTGGATTTCATCAACTTTCGTTAACAATTTAACTAATAATTAGTAAATCGAAATCAATGAATCTTAAAGCTCTAACGATTAATTACATTGTTAACAAGCTATTGACTTCATCAAATCAACACTGAGTACGCGGAACGGAAAACGAAAAGGAATTACAGTGTTTTTAGCTAATATGTTTGGTATTATTGGTGATCGGCCATTAACGTGCTGGAAGCTCATGGCAATAAAAAAAGACTACATTTTGGTACGTGTCAAATTCAATAACTTTTGAAGTCCAACGTAAGTTTCTAGTTTCAGATTCGTAACGTTTTGTAGAGTTACGAGTATAATGTTTGGTTTGGCTGAATGTACATGTCATTTCTTAGAAATTAGTCTGAATACAATATGCCCACCTAATTGCATGGACGAGACCCTTCTCTTTCACAGAAACTCAACTTAGACAAGATTGGTACAAAACAAAATGGCGCATTAATGTTGACTAAGTACATGTCGTAAAGATCATGCAAATTCCTGTAGATACAATCAACACGCTAAGAATTTGCTGAAAAAATCTTACCGAAAATTGTCACCTCTCATATCAATCAAAGAAGGTACATATTGCATAAAACGGCTGGTAATTCAACACTTTTTGGTGTCTCATTATGCCCGGCACATTGTTATGCTAAATCAACACAAAAACGATGTTGATTCCGGTAACTCAACACAATGGATGTGTTTTCAATGTTGATTCAACACTCACTATATGATAGTGCTAGTATGACACTCTCCATTGTGTTCAACTAACCTTGACAACACATCCATTACGTTGAATCACCGAAATCAACACCGCCTGTTGTGTTGATTTAACACACAGAAAGTAGTGATCACCCTCCAGCACTGGAAAGTGTTGAATTAGCACAGGCATTGTTGTAGTGCTTTTAGTAAATCTTTATCATACATTGCTGCCTAAACCACGTAAGCCTACGTAATAATACCATGTTCTGAAAAGTGTCCAGGAATATTAAGAAATGTTCTCTTAGGTATACACTTGCAAATTAACACTTTTACATGTTAAAATTAAAATGGTGCTACCGATATTACACCCAGTAGGAATCTGTCACAAGATTGCAGCAATCTGCCCCAAGAAGGCTCAGATTGGTAAAACATGCAAGCCGATTTAAAAACAATAAAGTACTTAAATTAAGGAAAAGTAAAGGAAACAGCTTGGTGCTATAAAATTAACCAAAGAATCGCACATTTCAATGGAACATGGAAAGTTGTTTGTACAATTGACGCCATAAAAACCTTTTTGAAAAATTCGTACCAATGTTCCTTCTGTTGCCTAATAAAAGTCACTCAACGTAACTCACTCAGACCTTTATTTCGTATCTAGGAGAATGTTGTGTTTGATAGACATAATAAATAGACTTACCTGTAGAAGACTCTGGGTGTACCATTCGTCTCTGAAACCAACATCTTGGTCATTCTTCAGCGAAGTTCTAAAATTCCATATTCCATCCAGTGGCTTTACTTGTCGTGTTTCTGAATCTTGGGGAAACAGCATTCCGCCTTGCAGTGCTCCTGACGCCACGTGCAGAATTAATATCAACAGAAGACGGACGTCCATGGTTGCCTGAAGTATTAAAATTGTAGAACTAAAACTTGCGGATACTTAGACTATATTTCTAAGTAATCTAGAACTTAGCGTAAGGCAAATCGAGTACTTTTCGATTTCCAATCAATGTTTTATAGTTTATGTTTTAGCAACACTGCGTGAGAACGAAAAGTTACTCTCTTGTTTTATCCGCAGTAAGTATGAACAAGTTAGTGATGCTCGAGTTTACCAATGCACAAGAAGTGCATTATCCGGGTCTGACAGAATGGTTGTAGGTAACGATTTAAAGCTACTTCTGTTTTAGATGTTATGATCACATATTGTGTTGAACATAATCGATTTGATGGTTGAATTGTTATTGTTTAACGTTCGTGCGTACACAAAATTGAAGAGGACCACTTCCCAATGTTGTGTGTCGACGTACCTTTGATTAAGGATACGATGCTACTAATAAAGGATTTCAAACGTTTATTACAAATTCTTTTCATTATATGTTGAATGATCATCTAATGTAACCAAAGCTATGATGAAAACTACGTCGATGTTTGTATCTGTTTTTCAACTGCTAATCCAATTGATGAGTTATTCTCTCAACGATGGCATTCTTATTGCATCATTTTAATCATAAAAAGGAAAACACAGCAGAACTTAATATTTGTGTTTTTAATATAAGCTATCATTGCAGTATCCCATTTCGTATGTATAATAAATTGAGTTTCAACACTATATTCTTTGTTATTATAGTTACGTCTGAATGAAATAAGTCAGGATAAACATAATTTTTATACATATTTCTTGACCTCGCTGGACAGCGATCTAGAATGCAGCAAGAATCGGCAAAAATCCGAAACGTGTATATGTTCGGGTTCTGCTTCTGTAGTTTTTGGACCAGATACACCAACTTTGACATCTAATTCCTAATGACCGTCAGAGGTTTATGAGTATGTTTCATGTCCGGGCGGGGTCCCGTTGGGCCTCTGGGACCCATTGTTTTAACATGAGACAAAAAGTAAAAATTGAGATTTGAAAATGTGTATGAGGACAGAGTTGTCCGAAGCCCCTCTTGTGTCCAAGGGTCGCATTAATCTTAAAAGAGTTCCCATGTAAAACTTGTGACATTTGCATCGCTCTTTTCCAAACTGTAGGCCTATGCTATACTTTGACACAAGAGAGAATATTTAAGGGTTCCTAATGAAAAATAATAAGATAACGCGCAGTGTGTAACGCGTATTCTTAAAAGGTTGTCTCGTTTATGTCATAACCACATGACAGACTTTACAAAATAGTGGAAAACTTTATGAGATAGCCATCAACCCTGTGATGGAATCATCAAGGTCTGGTTTATTAAAAAGTACCCCGGCTGTGTTCCCGTCAGGTCAGGGTGATGCTTCTCAAGCGTACGGGATACAGAAAAGAGTATCTACATTTCACATCGGCACGGATCTACAAAATTTTTCTTCAAGAAATCTGTTACGTATATACCGAGGAACATTTTGGTGTAACTAAGTCAAACCCTTTGTGCACTAACGTTTTGTAGGTCAACATGATACATACAAATTACAGAAGTATTTATAATATAAAATAAGCACTTACAAATTGTATATTATGTTTAGTTTCATAAATAATGTATACAAAACATATATAACTTATTCAATTTCACAATTTATTAAAGCACTTTGAAACTGCCTTTTGTAGTGTAAACATTGAACAAAATCCATGACACAAATATAAACCTGACCGTACGGATATTGAAATATCAGGATCTAATAGCCCCTACTCCATTTAGTTGTTTAAATAAATACGTAAAGACATTTTCAAGAATTTAAGTCGAAAATTTGAATTTTGGCATGGGTATTGGACTTTCGGATCACTGTGCGATTTGAGTAACAACGATTTTACCACCTTCTAAATGTAAGTAAAGAATGCCCTCTCTTGTGCAACTAATAAATCCCATGAATTGATGCCCCTTCTCTCGGACATAAAACTATGTTCAACAACTATTGATTTGAATTAGTTATAAGTTATTACTTCTAATAAACATAGCCCAATAAAAATTATCATTATTTTGATATTAAGATCTTGATACTGTCGAAAAAGAGTCACCATTGGTTTCATACATATCCACTGCCAGATCAGTCAAGATACTAATCCAATAAAATGTGAAGCGATTCCATGCCTAATATGCTGACATTTCATTGAAGACATTTACATGTATGATTACACCTAACCTACAGGTTGAATTACACCTAACCTACAGGTAGAATTACACCTAATCTGCAGGGAGAATTACGCCTAACCTACAGGCCAGAATTACACCAGACCTACAGGTAGAATTACGCCTAACCTACAGGCCAGAATTATACCTAACCTACAGGTAGAATCACGCCTAACCTACAGGTAGAATTACAAGTAACAAGAAAAAATGTAAACAAATATTCCTACAGCTTCGCAAGACAAACATCTTTCGCTCAATGGCATTTCAGTCGATAAGAGTTAAAACTGAAGAAAAACAATCTCGAAATATCCTGCTTTACCCCCCACCCTGATCGATGTAGTCCCTTAATCAAAATAGACCCGAGTTACACTATTAAAGTGTGCTGACTTGGCATGCTGTGACTCACCTTACCGCGTATCTGCACGGATGCAGTCATACTGATATATATATACGTGATGACTTAGATTAACCTGGTGTGAGACGCGAGTGTGTGAATACGAACGTGTACAGTATGTTTCACGTTGTTCACTGTACTTTCCTTTTGTTTTGATATTTACATTTACATGAGACTCCCTCAATATCCTGATTTCATTCTGTAGCTTCCTTAACCCAATTGATTTATTATATGAAGCTCGTATGCCGAAATTCATTTACTTTCCTTAATTCAATTGCTTTTTCGATCTAGCCAGTGTATCACTTAAATTAAAAGGACTTTAAACTACACTTGTGAATTGCCGAAATGTTGCTAAAGCCATGGCAACGATGCACTTCATAACACCAGCCAGAACCCCCAAAAAAACTAACAAAAGAACATTTTAGCTGGAAACACAATGCCTCAAGGTTACAAATAAATTCAAACCAACAAACGTATTTCAAAAGAAACAATGTAATATAATTGCAAGCCACTAGATGTACCACAGATCTTTAAGTTAACAGTAAACTACACAGAGCAAGAAGAAAATGTCTGTGTTCATTTAATACTTTCCGGTGTCCCAGGTAGACTACAATTTTTTCTGTTAGATCAACACAACAAACTGTTTTGATTTTGGTCATTCAACACAATGTATATGTTGTCAATGCTGATTCAGCACAATGTAAAATGTCGTTCTAGGACTATCACAGTGTTGTATCCAGGGGCGTAACTACTATAGTACAAAACCCCGGCATGCAGGTGCGGTAGAACCCTTCCAAAGGTGTCCTTCACCCTAGCCTCGAATCGACCTCCGGCCTTGGGTATTCTCCTGCGTGGTGGTGGGGTATAACATGTAGTTACGCCTCTGGTTGCATCACAGAAATCACACAACAAACGGTGTTGATTTAATGCAAGAAGGTAATACTCGCCCTGGAACACGAAAAAGTGTTGAATTAACACAGCCATTATGCAGTGTACGTATAAATATAAATTAATATAAGTATACATATGTGTTACATGTTCTTCTTACCTATGTATTTCCTTACTATTGTCAAAACTAATTATAAACGGAATCACATTTCTCAGCTTAATATACGTATAGATTAGTCTTATCCATTCAGTGTCAAAGATGGATTTTCTTGTCAGAATGAGTTCAAAGATACAAATGACTAATTGTTTATGGTTGAACTTGATTCCTCCCACAATAGAAAGATGAAACAAAATCACAAGATTTAGACCAGATTTCTTTTTATAATATAGGTTTCCTGAGAAACACTGCCATTTAAACACGCTTTGTTATCACCATTTATTGAGTAGAAACACAAAACAATGTAGGTGTGCGAAGGTTGTCTAAAACCGATAAAAATTAGTATCTCGAACGGTTTGATTGATTATGAGGTGTGATGTGTTGTCTCCATGACGTGGAAGATAACATTTTTTTTTAATCAGGTTTTTAATTAACAGGATTTTCAGAAGTTTCGTTTATTTTTGGTACTATTCGTAATTGTTCAGTTCGGTAGACACGTAAATTTATGGAATTAGCTTTTGCTGTCGTGTATCTCCGATGGTGTTCGAACTTCGAACCCGAAACCATGCCAATCAGTAGCAATCAGCGACTGGTAGTACTAGAACTACTTACACCGAAGTGCCAAAAGTCATGGGATACACAATAACGTGTGGGACCCTCTGCAGCACGGCAACGTGCAGCAAGTCGACAAGTGGCTGCTAGTTCGCTGGAGGGATATCTCGATTGCCGCCCACATGGGTTAATGGTCTCATGTGGTCTGCGCCACACCCAGAAGCTACCGTCCGTGTGTGCCAATTGGAAACGTGACTCATCTAACCACACTACACGTTGCCAGTCCTCTAAGGCCCAATCCACGTATTCCCGAGCCCATGTGAGTAGCCGCAGCCGATGGCAGCGATTAGTAGCGGCACACGTGTCGGTCTTCAGCTGCGATACCCCACAGAGACCAAATTGCGCTGCATGGAGCTCTGAGATACGTTCTTGAGACGTCCTGCATAGATTCCTTTTGTCATATCACGTACTGTTGTTGGTCTGTTTGCCCAGACGAGTCTGCCCAGATGTCGCCGGTCGCTGTTATTGAACACCCATGGGCGGACACTGCGTTGTCCCTGATGGGTCGTAACGCCTCTAATGCGGTACTCACGGTTCACCCTTGACACTGTGGAACGAGTAAAGTACAATGTCTGGACGACTTCCGAAATCACATACCGCATTCGTCTAGCACTAACTATCATCCCGCGCTCAAACGCCGAAAATTCCCGTCGGGTTGAAATCACCACGGTGCACTACGTTTCATTTTTTCACAGAGGTTCAACTGACAACACTGTAACTGCTTCGCGCCGTTCGACCGGTCTGCCGTGATGTTACCGCGCCGTCAACTAGTTCCCTCCGGCTATCCCATGACTTTAGGCACTTCAGTGTATTGTTGGTTTTGAAAGAGGAGAAGTGTTAAGGAAAAGAAGAAGAAGTACTGTTAAAGTCATCAACAATATTTAACGCCAAGGGCTATATCAGCCAGCTATTGCCGTTTTCGACAGTTCAGAACCGTTTTAAATCATAACACAATTTCCAGAGTAATTTAGTAACTATTTATATGAACCTTAATGTGATGAAAAGTCTTTCTGGCACACATTTTGTCTATGTTCATTATTACACATACTCGTTCATATGTTGCGATATCTAAATAATTGAGTGGACCAAGTAGTATGTAATATTTTAGAAACAGCTGTGGGAAGCTATCTCAAGAAAAGTGTATATTCCAAAGCCTCGCAAGGTGTTGAGCTGAAACAAAGCATCCCTAGGCAGATTGTAGCCATTCTAGCTTATATGCTGTCATGGCACGGAGAGACCGCGAATATTCTCTTCGTTTTGGTGACCATCTAAAGGATGTATCAAACCTTAGATAGTATACTAAACTCCTGAGAGTTGTTATGTATTGACCAAAGCATCTGGCCAATGTGATAATTACAGTCTAAGATATTTCCGTTTAAAATGTATATCATCACTATGGGACACCCTGTATATAGCTTGTCTTGTGCTTAATTTCATACTTTCCTCTTGTTTTAGGTAGTTTGTTAAATTTCAGACTTTATTCTTGTTCTCCCTGAAGAGTACAGGGAAGAAATCTGATAAGTCCATATTCTCAATTTTTATTTAAAATAGTAGAGTATAATGTGGAGAAATATTACGATTTAAGTTGTATAGATCTGTTTAAGGGATAGAACAACACACTTATTTTTTTAGTCGTCAATTCAAATTTTAGAGATGAAGAATCTTACAAATCCATAACATATTGCGTGATTTAAGGTCTTCTGGTTTTGGATTACAAATTCTTGTCATTATTTGATGTCTACAGTTACGTGAGTGATAACGTTCGTTGTCTTATTATTAAGAGGTACCGGGTTCAATTCTCGGTGGAGACACACGTGGTTCGGAGCCCACGTTAAACCTGTAGGTCCCGTCCTTGGGACGTCATCTTCACTCGATGGAAGGCAATAATAGTAAACCACCATAGATTCACCTTGCCACGTGATCTTCGGGTCAGGACCTGCCTTCGGGCAGACGAAGAACACCCATCATCATCATCATCACCATCTACTTACACGGATCTCCTCCTTCATGTGATTGCAGTCTTAAACGTTTCGTCAAATCAGGGTTTCTTCCAGTTTTTTTCAGTTTAGGGGGTGTAAAGACAAAATTGGGAGGGTGTAAGAGGAATTTTTTGTGGTTTCTATCGATTTTACACAGCAAAAATTTAAAGTTGGGGGTATTGTCAAGAATTTAGGGCGCAACGCTCCCCACAGGGAGGGCAGTGTTCGATTTGTTATAAATTACGAAGGGGGCGGGGTCCTAAGACTAGTGGTTGCCGGTAAGTTTCAACATAATACCTGTTTATGTAGAAACACAAAGATTTTATCCCTGGTTGGGGTGATATTCGGGATGAAATCCTCACGCACCAGGGAAAATACCTGGCACCCCCCTGGCAAATCGAACACTGAGGGAGGGTGTGGTGGAATCACTGCGTGGCATCAATAACACGGCCTCTTCCTCTTCTTGGTAATCTCCTTCAAAGGTATATTTTCTTCTTGAACAGAAGAGTCACTTCTCTGTGCATATGTAGATACAACTAGGTGGAAATCATTCCAAGGGCAAACTTAAAACAACCAAATTAACCAATCCTAACAACGACTTTGTGACAACAGCAACCAGAGCTGTAGACCGAAATTTTTCACAGGGGATGCGCTAAGTTTAGGCTATAAGTAGATACTATGTTTCCATTAACTTTTGATTCATGTTTCCACTAAATATAGAGATGAAATGATTAAATTTCTACAAAAACAAAACGAAACTGCAAAATACTTTGATTATATTCCAGTGAGGTAATAACAATGAAAATACACAGTCCGACAAGTAAGTAATGAGACTGATTTTATTCTGGCAAAATAGAAACCAATATGTGAGTTCGAGAGAGTAATCCTTCATCTACGACCTGGCAACACCGCATGGGCCCGCGTGAAGCACAACGGGAAATATGACGTCAGTACCAGCAGTAAGTGAAAGGCCTTTGTCACGCCAGCGTCATGGAGCAGAGGGCGAATACCAAGTTCTGTTTCAAACTAGGGAAAAGTGGCACAGAATTTGTTGAGTTGATGCGGAGAATGTATGGTGATACTTGTTTGTCTCGTGCACAGATATTTAGATGGTATGAACGTTTTAAAAGGTGTGGAATCGATTGGCGATGAACCTCGGCCGGGTCGTCCAATTTCTGTTCGTAACGAGGAACTGATTGGAAAGGTCCGTGAACGTGTGCAAGAAGATAGTTGTGTGACTGTGAGAATGATGGAAGGTGACTTTGGTGTTAACAGGGAGACAATTCGTAAGATCTTAGTGGAAGATTTAGGCAAGAAGAAGGTCGCAGCGCGGTTTGTGCCACACTCATTATCTGATGAACAGAAACAAGCGCGTGTTGATTACGCCCGTGACATCATTGCAACTGCCCGTAGGTAGAAAAATTTCCTTCTGTCCATTGTTGCAGAAGACGAATGTTGGTGTTTTCGTTATGATCCAGCTACTAAACGTCAGAGTGCCGAATGGAAGTCTGCAGATTCTCCAAAAGGAAAGAAACTTCGTCTCCAAAAGTCAAAAGTGAAGACAATGCTCATTTGTTTCTACGACAGTAAGGGTATCATTAATCATGAATTTGTACCAGAAGGTCACACAGTTAATGCTCAGTTTTATTTAGGTGTTTTGGAGCGTTTGCTGAAGAGAATACGTCGTGTTCGGCCTGAATACTCAACCCCAGGTAGCTGGTTCCTTCTCCATGACAACGCTCCAGCTCACCGAGCAGTACTTGTTGCGGAATATTTGGCCCCAAAACAAGTGTGTGTGCTGAATCAACCCCCCTACTCACCAGATATGTCCCCCTGTGACTATTTCCTGTTCCCTAAGCTGAAGTTGCCATTGAAAGGACGACTTTTCGATAGGGTTGAAGACATCCAAGCAGCTGTGACAGCGGCATTACGGACCATACCACAAACTGAGTTGCAGAAGTCATTCCACTCCTTGTGTGATCGTGCCACTCGTTGTATTGATGCAGGAGGGATGTACTTCGAATAATAAACAGGTATTATTCAATTACTTTTGTTTGTTTCGTCAGAATAAAATCAGTCTCATTACTTAATTGTCGGACTGTGTATATGCATGATTTGTTGCGTTGAAGAAAGGAGAATCAAGACGATTGTCGAGACATTTACAGTACCAAGCATCTATATAATTTACAATTCTCCATAAGGCTTACTTGCTCAGCCGGTTACAAATCTATATAGTATGATAGCACTTACTCCATACATCGAAAAGTCAAACTTCTACCTTTCTTTTGAGGACGTAAGTCAGAGACAGATATATTACGCAAGACTTGCACAGAGACCACGGGTTCTGCTCAAATTAACTGTACACTACGTGCGTATTTCATAAAAACTCAAAAGAAAGGGACAAAATACTGACGCGCACCATCATCCCCTTCTCAAAACTGATTTCCCGTTCGCAAGATTTTTTTTTTCAGCTTGACCGGCAGGGCTGGGTAGCCATCTTGGCAACTTCCGGAGCACACTTGGAAACACTTCCGGTACGGCACACAACTTTTGAGTAAACAGTACTTTTGCCTATGCCCACCGCTAGCAGGGGGATGCCCCCCCCCCGCGGCTAACGCCTCCCAGCTCCCTTCGGACGCACCTTTCTCCTTTGCTGCCCTGGTGGGTTTATATACATTCTAGTTTTTAGTGGCCTCTTTTAAAATTGTAAATCACAACTTTTATTAAATTTCCTTTTGTATATTTACATAAAAAACTAAAGAACTTTAATTTTCTTTTTTTTTTTAAAAAAAAAGTATGTAAAAATTCGACGCCAGGGTTTGAATCCGGGAACTTTGAATCAGTGTTCCGACGTGTTGACCACAAGACCAAACTGCAGCTGTCGGGTTGAGCGCTTCTCGCTGTTACTTATCGTTCAAGATAAGCGAGAGTGGGCTATTCCTACCGGAAGTGTTTCCAAGTGAGTTGCAATATGGCTGCCCAGCCCTGCGGGAAGAGCTGATAAAGAAATCTTGCTTCCCGTTCACGTGGATCCAAAAGTATGAAAGTGGAACCATGAAAAGAACTCATCTCTCCGGAGTAATTGTAAATTAAATAAATAAATGAATCGAAAGTAGATGGCATGCAAATCACAGCAGAAGGTATACACGCTAATGTGTAAGGTTAATCAATCAGAGGGAGTACGGCGTATAATTCAGAATAGCCCTGACAACATCATTTGGTTGTTATTACACTTATAGCTATACAGGCCAAACATCAAAAACACAATAAATTTTCCATTAAATTGCTTGGACTTGTCAGAATATTCCCAGTTTTGCATGGACTTGTGAGGCTTTTGCTCTGTATGCGTTTTTAAAATATTGAAATATCCCTACACTTGCCTTTGGGTGAAGCCATCTAAAACTACACTCAAATGACCAAAAAAAACGAAAAATTGTAATTTTGGACTTATCATGTTTTTTCAATTCTTCTCTGTTATTTTTATCATTTCAGACTTTTGTGTTTAATTTTACATTCTCTTCTTCTGTATAATTTCTGATTTTCCTTTTCATGTCCTGTATGAAGCTATAAGTTGGATTTGTATTACTGTTTTGCTTTTCTTAGAAGAAGCCAAGCTTCCGTAGCTCAGTGGTAGAGCGTCGGCTTAGCATTCGGGAGGTCATGTGTTCGATTTCCAGCGACCGACCATCCTGAATAGGGTATTTCCAGGGTTTTCCTCAACCACAGCAGGCAAATGCCACGATGATAACTTCAACATAGGCCCTGGCAGACACCTTCCCGAATCCTTTCCCCTCCCCTAAACCCGGCCTGAGCCTTAGATGCCTAAAGGTCATAAATAAAGTTCGATGAATATTACGCGGAAGCAGGTTTACGTATGGCCCTTGTGCTTCCGTGCAAGGCAATCAGGTATTGGAGTAACTAATCATTGCCTTTCTTTGGATAATGATGATATTGTAACAGTGATTCCGTCAACCCCCCTTCCCCCCGTGAGGACTGTAACCCCCATATTTTCAAGAACATCCCCCAACTTTGAAATTTTACGGTCAAAATTCGATAGAAACCATGCAGATGGTGAATTTTGAATTTACACCCCTCGCAAACGGAAAATCTTGGCGGAAGTCCTGCATTGTAAGGATCTACAGCTTAACACTTATTGTGAATCACCTAAGAGAAGTTATGTTTTTTATTATTGCTTAATCGCAAAGTCATTTCTTTTCGCTTCACAGCAAGATTTCCAGAATTTTTCATTGTTATCTTTTCGGAATTCCGTGTGGAAAGAAAATCTAATAAAATGCATAAATATGAATAGGTCTAGTTATTAATTCACGTGAGAATTACTTTCCAAATCTCACATGATTTCTTATCTCACATCTAATACGTGATTCTGATTCAATATTGTAGATAAATATTATATGGATATAGAGAATTAATCAGCTCTCTTACATAACATACGCACACAAACGTCAGAACAATTCAACAAATTAATCACAGTTGATTTGAATGTATTGTATTTTTTTCATTCTTTTTTTTAGTCGCTTTACTCATAGTCACCAGACCCCCACACTAGTACCCGCACCCAAACCCGTAGAATTGGGTAGAATCCGTAGAATGGCACACATGTAGAAAACATGTTGATTACTTTGCACTGAATAACTGTCGGGATGCTGACTTAACAAAAGTCACTTAATAACTGTCAAGTTTGTTTGAATCTTGAAGTAACAAGTCACTGATTTGAACAAAGTCAAGAGCACACTTTCGTAACTAAACGAATCACTGGATAGTTTGACGAAATCTGAATTGTAACTAGTGTGTAGAGTTAATGATCATACTCGTTTTATTATCTTCGAATGTTGTGTCCTTCTCAGGATGAGTTATAGATGCTAATGGGATCTAGTAAATATTCACAATTTTGTGATGCTGTAACTCAGAAAGTCCTTGAGTTCCCACAAATGGATAAAAAGGAAATTACAAAATAGGAAAGGAATTTGGCAAGGAGTAACACTGAATCTTCTCTTGAAGCAAGGATTTGCCTGGGATGTGATCCAAGGTTTTCTTTGCATTTCATAGTTTCTGTCAACAACGTGGAATGTCAAAATCCTTGACTGTTTCCTCTGTGACACTATTATATGACTGATTTTTAATTCTCAATAACATCCCTGGGTAGATTCTTCTGGGAGCCTCTTCTAACGTTGGTAGAGAAGCTTCTTATTTCTCCTGCGCACGTGCCATTATGATGTTTTTAAATTGCTGTAATTCCATGCATCGTTTAAGAAAAGCATTGTCTTTAAGATGAAGCTCGCTATCTTATTATTGTATAAAATCACTTTAACATTATTCTATTTATTGTGCAAAATGTGATAAAATATTCTTTTAAATTATTTACACACACACACACACACACACACATATATATATATATATATATATATATATATATATATATATATATATAAAGTCTGTGTTGCCTTAATATTGCCCCCCTTGGGAAAATTCCTGGTGACGCCCTTGGTTATTACCTTAGTACCAAAGATGCTCTTATTTTTCCTGAATAGAAGCAGTTCCTTGTCCTACAATTTCTCCATCTTTTTCCTATTACGGGTTCACACCGTCACATGTTTTTGTTCTAGAGACGAAGTGTGAATTTTTTCGTCTGAGCACCGTAGCTCATCTGATAGCCAATCCCATCACTCTCGTGTTAAAACTGAACTGGAAATAAAAATTTCGCTTCCCGGTCGCCCCGGCAAGAAAAGCTGTTCAGGCGCAACAGTGGAGGAAAGAATTTAAAACTTTGCTTTGCCCTCTCGGTTATCATGTCATGCTAGGTCCCAAGTATAGACCCGGTAACCCGTTTCAGCTCTGGTACTTAGACTACTACTAATTAAATCAATATATGTTTTTGAAGGAAAAAGCCAAACCATCTTTCTTACAATGAACAACCACCCATCCTGACCAAGATTTTTTCGGAGTTTTTCCTCAGTCATATCAGGCAAATGCAGGAATTGTACCTAATAACTAGGCTGTGGCGGACTACCTTCCAACATCCTTTCCCCACCCTATCCCGGTCTGAGCCTAAAATGCCTAAAGGCGAGGAAATAAATTCAAATTCAAAATCCAAACCGTATATATTGTGAATGGTTTTACTAACATTTCATAATTTTTATTTCATCTTTACTGACATTAGGTGGCATGATGAATGATCGAATGAGAATAAGGGACCTATAATTATTTCACCTATGATTTGTAGACAGTCTTGGGATTAAAATCTTTTGTACAAATGGTTCTCAGTGCACTAATTAATACTAAGGACTTTAGTGCACTAATTAGCGCATTAGTAACCAACAAATATTTATCAGGTTCAGAGGAATCTTCATGACTTCTGGATCCAAACACTTTCCACATCAGAAAAAGAAACTAGGAGAATTGATACAAATTGTATTCCAAGGAATGAACATCTAATGAAAATAAAGTTCTTGAAACTGAAAATTTAATTATAACCAAGCTAAAGAAACATTTACGAAAGACAAGCATTATTGTTTGAAAGTTATTCGAAATTGTTTGGACATAAGTCATAGGAGAGTATTCTACAGGTACTGAGAATAGACCAAGGAAAGTTGTGCTACAAGACATGGAGAAAAAATCTTAAATTGAATCGTATGCTCGAACAAACGTCTATGTGACATTTTTGTATAAGTGGAGTTATTTACAAATCAAAGGTCTCTTATGTGTCCTTGATATGTATTTGCACTTGCTTTGAGCATATTGCATCAAATAGCTTCGGTATTCAGAAATTTCTGGAGGCAAATGCAGTACAAAAACCGTAAAACAAAAGTCTAAGTTACAACCTACAGCGCCACCCCTCTCTGCGGACAAGATTAAACTTTCTTGTAGCTTGTCTCAAAACACGCAAAATGTAACATAGACGTTTGTTCGCGCATACAATTCAATTTTGAAAATCAACATTAAAGTGAATGTACAAAATCAAAAATTATCTTAAGCGCACTCAAATCCGTTGCAGTATTATTAATCCTAGAGATTTAATAACTAAAGCTTCAACGTGACGAATCTGCAGGAGTTCTCTCAGGATTTCCAATTTGAGGGATGTAAAGTCAAAATTGAGAGTGGTTAGCAGGGTTTAAATAGAGTTTAGAAGGGTTTATATTGGAATTTAACCGAAAATTATTAACGGTGAGGGGTGTTCGAGGATTTGGAGCGTGACACCTCCCATTGGGGGTCTGGTAGAATCCCTGCTAGTCTGAGAGTTCAACAATTCCTAATAAGTCTCGGGAATCTCTACACTAAAGATTTGATCCATTACAAATTTGGGTTTTGTGGATAACAATTTGTATAGATTCTTCTAGTTTCTTGCTTGTGTCGATAACAATTCCCTAAATTGATGGTGAGAGAACCAAGAGAGAACTGGTACCAAAATTTCCATGAAATGGTACCATCTACTTCATCAATTCATTTAATCACATTATTGTCGGAGTGCAACAGATTCTTATGAAAATTGTAATCTTGTACTGAAGCTGTATGGCAAGTTATTTTATATGCCACTCCTTGCATCCTGCGCAAAATAGACAGAACTCCCTATTTTTGTCCTAGGCAGGCAGAGAATTCCCAAGGTCAACGCGGCAAATTTCACCCCTTAAAATAGAGACTGGAATGGACCTTTTTAACTTTCCATGTTGCCTTTCTTTCCTCGTTTGGGTCCTATCTCCTGGCGCGAGGGCAGTACTCAGGCCTTGATCAGTGGCGTATTCTGAATTCACTCCTTCGACTACCACTAGCCAAATTAAGAAGTAGAAAAAGGGAATGGAGGTCACACATAGTATTGATGATGATGATGATGATGATAGGTGTTCGGGCCTCCCTTTCATGTAAATTAATATTAATTGTGCAGATCAAAATATTTGTGCACAAGCTTAGACTGCGGTGGTAGTCTAGATAGTCCACAGGATACGCTCCTGGTCTTGGTCAAAAGCAGTCTTGTCAGTCTTACATGCGAAATGTTACTGCAGTTCACGCTATGAACGACCATTATGAAGAACTCGACAATATTGTTCTTTAAGAACTAGTATAATGGTCCTCGTATATCTTTTGGTTTAGTGTGTCGAGGAAAAACAAGATCATATTAAAATGCTAGGATAATTCAACCAAATATTGCTGTTTTTTCTCTTTGTTTCCTTGATAATTATGAACAGACTTAGCATGTACAAAATGGTACCACTAGTTTGAAATATTTAGACCAAAATTCTTCTTAAAAATTACGATGCTAATTGCCATTGCACCAAAATATCCAGATAGTGTATGTTTGGAACGGTACTTCCGCATACTACATATGATATCGAACAAAAAGCTGCATTATTGACTCGGCAGCTGTCTTTATTAACGAGAGTGGAAACATAACATTTACTAACACGGAAAAGAAAAATATACTTCACAACTACAACCAAAACATTACATTTTAACCTTTGTTCAGGCTCAAATACACTATTGGACAAAATAAACAAGTTCTTTGAAAATATATTGAATTTTCCTCCACTGCCAACCAAGACAAACATACAAAAATAATATTTAATAAGAGGTAATGTTGAACACTTGTAATAGAGAACGATAGACAGACGAATCAATTAAATAAATACCATTGCACCAGAACCTGCAGCGGTAATTAGATTTTTGCAAATGTAGTTTAAGATCAAAGCAAATTATTCAAAATTGTATCAGTCTTAACCAGTAGCGTAGCTAGGATTCAGCGCAACAGTAAGGAACTCTTTAGGGCCCTATATGCAATTTTAGAAAATTCTTGCCACATGCATTGGGTAAGTACAAAATTTCTTCCCGTTGCGATATGTCAGAGGTTATCGGAGTACTGATCTCACAGAGGTAACTCTGCGAGTGCATGAATCGGTAGCCACCTAATCGAGGGGACATTAGAGAAGCCACAGTCATAGGGAGGGAGTGTGGTCGAGCGGAAAGGGAAAATAGATAAGGAGCACATCAGACATCGTTTACTTTTTGAGTTCGACAAAGACAGTAATGCGGCCTCTGCCTGCCTCAACCTTCGGCAAGTGTATGGTGAAGATAGAGTTGACGATAACACATGTCATCTGTGGTTTCGAAAAGTAATGTAGCGAAACAGAATCTGTCAAAATCAACCACGATGTGGACGTCCAGCAGTGTTTTGCGAAGAGGATCTCGACCAAGCCATAGGAAACAACTCAAATCTAACCCCAGAGGAATTAGCGAAAATCTTCCAGCTACTCAGGACAACAGATGAAATACGGTTTGGATTGCTGGCTTTCACCACAAAGTTTGATCGTTGGGTTAAACATAAGCTAAATTCAACTCTCAACGGAAGAGGCGCGTCTGGAACTGTGTTTCATTGTTTTCCCGGTTCAAGATTGACCGGTTTTTGACACGCATTGTCAAGGTGATTTGTGCCGCAACGTAAAGCGTACAAGGACTGTGTCGCGTTTCTGAAGTGCCTTTATCGACGTCAAAACCAGAGTTTCATCCTAACAAAGTGATGTCAAGTGTATGGTAAAATGTTAAAAGCATAATTCACTGGGAGGTCCTGGAGTCAGCTTCATCAAAACCGGATTAATTTGGGAGATAAAAGGGCTTCAGTTCAGGCACCCCACTGGTTCAGGGTAGAGGCTCAAGGCGCGCAGTCCGGCCCTTGGGCGGGCCAGCTCCACCATTTCTTTCGGCCGGGCCGGGCTTGAGCGGGCCGACACTGCTTTCTCTTCAGGTCGGGCCGGGTTATAGCCGATTTATTGCACTTCCTTAAAGCAGTTCAATAATTATTGACTTTCGTTAAACGATAATTGGAATAAAGCCAAACGTTCAAGTCTATGTGCACGCCACGTGGAGTGAAAGGTATTACACACAATGCAATATTTACAGTTGGTGTTCCTTAGCGGCTCCAGTTTCGCTATAGAGGATTAGTTGTTCACCGGGGCGTTGACCCCAGTCAGCAGTCACACGAGTGACTGCATGCCCTTCCTTCAATAAATAACAAAAGACAGTATGCGTATTGAAGCTTCCTCTGGCGGCCCGTGTCAATACCAGTATATGGTCAATCCAACCACTGGATCCCAGGGGCTGAAGAGTCAGAGTTGTCGTCTTGATATAAAAATGAAAGGAAATCGCACTCCTTGTTTTTCTCTCCACTTCAGCGACCCGCAGGAAGAAATGGAGGATGAAGTCAGGGTTGCAGTGTAATACGGGGTTAAATGCCGTGCAAATGTAGATCTTGCGGATGGGGTCAAATTTCAGATAATTTGTTTTATAAATAAAAGTTATACTTTGACTAGCTACTTCTTTGCTGGATTTAAGAAACCTGCGACTACAAGTAATCCTACTGCTCAAAGCGAAAGGATTATTTTGATCCTTTGTGTTAGAAATAAATTGAAACGGCAATCCTGTAGAATGAAATTAAAATGACTAGCAAATCTAAGATCATCACATTGTTTAAACACTCAAATAGGCTTGTATGCATTATATTATACTATTATTATTATCATTATACCAGATACAAATATATTGGGGCTCGAGCCAAAACTGTTTAAAATTTATCTGACCGGGCCGATTTTGGGCCAAGAATTTTTAAAACTTATCGGGTCGGGCTCGGTCCAAAAACTTCTAAAGCTTTCCGGACCCGGGCTGGCCCGGACCTAGGTACATTCGGGCTGGATTGGGCTTGGGCAGGTAAATTCGGCCTGTGAAGGTCTCTAGTTCAGGGACCTTACGAATGGTAACAAAGTTAAAATCATATTGTTGCTACCGCAGGGAATAGGTAACAGGAGTCCTAACAGTCAATAGCGCAAGGTCCCTAAATACCTTAATCCAGCACTGTACCTTCTACTGTCAATAGTTAGATAGACTGCGTGCACTCGGGACGGGCGTAAGCCATAGTGCTGTTACCTCCCATAAAATTCATTTCATCTTATCTTAACTGCGTGCAGCATTTCAATCAAAGCTGCCTAGACTTATCAATCGGCAGAGTCATCATCCACTCTCACATGCTGCTGTCATTACAAATCAAACATTGATGGACTTTGGCTGTGAGGTTTAAATTTCCCTCATTTTTACCAACTTGAGAAAATTTTAAAAACGTATATTAAAACAACTTCTCTTGTCATGTTTGTTTGGTTTATTCATTAACTCGTTTTTCACTAGTTTGTATGTCGCCTGTAGGGTCCTTCGCAACACGAGATCTACGTGTTGTAGTTTCACCACTGGGCTTAAGATAATTAACATTTTGAGAGGAAGTTGCTAGCATTTTTGCAATTGTAAAGGTAAGACTAGCATTGAAGAACCTTGCCGGGAACCGAATGACACAAAATCATTTGTACTACCTCTAACCTTGATACACTATTTAACGCTGAGCAGAGATTCTGCCAGCCTCTTCTATTAGGGCGTTCACTGCCCCAAATTCTCGAACACACCCTGCGAATTTTAAAATCTTTAGGTTTAAAAATTCGATTGAACCCCTGTAAAACTTTATTTAAAGTCTGCTAAACACCCCATGTTGGGCTTTACACCCCTGACTGAAAATAGTAACAGCAGAATCGGCCGTTGACGAGGATAGACAGGACCCCGACTAGTCTTGAAACAGTTGGGGGGAAGGTCGGCGCCGACCCATAAGTGGCGTTTGGTCGTCGGATCATTTCCAGGCCGCCATTTGTCCCCCAACTTACCGGCATAGCGGAGAAAGACCGGTATAGGCCCCGCCTGCTCCTTGTTCGGGATTTTTCAAATGTCGCTGTCGTGCTGACATCGTCTGGCTTGCTGGGTAGCGTTTGTCTGTAATTGCCTAATCTGTTTTGTTATTATCGTCCTCGAGAAATGGCTTAAAATCATAATCTCAAACAATTTCAAAGCTACGGTTGAAATATAGGGGAAGGAAGGGGCAAGACGAGGTAGGGACTACCGAATATGTGGGAGATAAGTGTATGGCAACTACTTCGTCTGTCAACAGGACGAGAGTGATAGCAGGAACAGGGTATACTTCTGCATATTGAGTGTGTTTTGCTAAAGAGAACATAATGGAGTAATTATTTCATTTCAATGTTGTTCAAGACGCCAACAGATAAGTGGTGTTAGCGTTAAGTGAATAGTCATTTTAATTGTTAGTAGACGTTTATTTAAGACGATTTTATTTTTCACCAGACTATTAAGTGAATTTGAAGATAATAGATTTTGGGGTGGGCTATCGTGAGGTATCAGACTTCTATAGGCCTACAAGAAATAGACTATGCCCATGTTCGATTAATGCAATTTTCTTCTCCTTTTTTTGTTTGTGTGGGTGTGGTTGTGAGGGAAAGCAGACAACAATTTTGTAAGACAAAAAACACGGAACAGCAAAAAGGCAAGACTAAACCAAAATACCAAATCTCTTAAGACTTTAATATATTTGATAATCTGTATATTCTAACAAAACTTACTGCTTTATATAACCTGTTGCCTTAATCTTTTTTGTTGTTGTTAAATTTTAATTTTTATCATCACATCAAAAAAGTAGGTATAACGCATAATATGTGATCTTCATATCTCATTTACCGCACATCATATGCCCCTCCTATGTGACAAGATCGGAAATGTGTATGTGATCATTTACAATACAAAAAAAAATCGAAAAATAATTATAACTTATAATTTTCATTTAGTTACTAAGAAAGTTAACATTCTGACGTATTTAATGACTGATTTGTATTTTCCTATGAGATATTTAAGACCGTTTACCTATGACCCGAACTTACCCCTCCTTCCCCTATATCAAGTCTGCGTTCTAAGAAATTTGGCGACTGGAATTGCTTAAGGTGTTATGTGCAAAAAGTGAAATTTAGCAGGAAACGAAAAAACCGCACATCTTTGGGAGAAATGAATATGTATTTGTAATTAAACACACATTAACTCTTTAGATGATGATAGAAAAAGGTGACAAAGGTTATTTTAGTTATATTCATAAATAAAAAAGTTATGTGGTTTTTTGAGCAGAAAGATCTAAGTACAATATGTTTTGACAGAGCTAATAGATCTAAGTGCCACGAGACAGAATAAGTTTATGGACATAAAAGCTCTCGGAAAAAGTCCTTGTTGTTTTCATCCACGTAATCAATAATGGCGCTAAGATCTTTTTTCTTGTTTGGTGCCAACGGAACTGTAGCTGAAATTTGTTCCAATTCCACAGCTCCAATTTATTTCATTGTCTTGCCTTTCTTCAGTACATGACACTGCTCCCAATTACACAGATCGGAAAAGCTTTATTTTTTTGTAGGACACAATACCAGACTGTTGTTTGCTTATTTTGATCAAAGAAACCTGAGTGATACCAAGTTTTCTTGTATCAATGCACTCAGAAGCTTTTGTTTCAAAGCCAAAGAAACAGGCATACATTTGCAACACTCGGAAAGGTTTTGTAGGACTAGCTTGCTTGATCACATTTTCGAGATCTTGCATT
This sequence comes from Lepisma saccharinum, assembly GCA_022664845.1. Taxonomy (NCBI): domain Eukaryota; kingdom Metazoa; phylum Arthropoda; class Insecta; order Zygentoma; family Lepismatidae; genus Lepisma; species Lepisma saccharinum. The sequence continues at coordinate 29,242 of JAGDQP010000900.1, read as the reverse complement.
ACTTGCCTTTTGGCTGTTTTACTTTGTTTTTCTATAAGGGCAAAATCTTCCATTTCCCTCCTGTTCTGCTTCTTCTGTGTGAGCTAAGACTTTCCACTTAATCTTGCCTTTTGTTGTTTTCTTCTGAACGTAAGTTGCTCATTACTTCCATCATTACTAAAGGCACTGGCGTGCAAACTCATATCATCATTCTCGTCCATCATTCTAAATGACTAGCAAACGCTTCAGTAAGCAAAAGAATAGCATGAGATCAAGGTTATGACTGTCTGCTATGTGAGGAGTGCGCTTGTACTGACTCGTCTCGTGGCAAACTGACGGCTGTGGCACATAGATCCACTAGCAGTGCAGGACTGTCTGGACATAGGACTAGCGCATTCTGTTGGAGACTGTCGCAACTACAAGGAACAATTGGGGCACATAAATCTCTTAGCAGAGCATTAGCGCAAGGACTTAGATTGGTCAGCAGTGAAAAACCAAAATATTTTAAAATGGCACTTAGATCCTTTAGCTTTTCCAGTCTTCATTTATAAATTTGTAATATGTAGGTGCAAATATATCCGTAGTTTTCTCGTGCGATATCTGCGCTGTCTATGTAATTCACATGAGTACTTTACTTCCCCGTGGTCCAATGGCCAAAGCCACGGACTTCGCATTGGCAATGGAGAAGCACGAAATTTCGATATCTACTGCCGACATTCTTGACAACTGTTTTCCAGGTTTTCCTCAGTATAAGTTACCTAGGTTCTGTCTGCTTCTATACCATTTTTGTCCTTCGAAAGAGCAGAGCTCAAAGCAATCACCTGGTAAATCGGGTTAAGTTTTGGACCGGATCACGGAGTCTATGCTTAAGGTCCGGCCTGACCCGGTGTTCGGTGGTCAATGCAAGATTTTCAATTATTTTCTTTAATCTGAGCAGTATTTCTTACAGTGGTAAAAACTTTGTAAACTTTATTTTGTATGGACCAGTTTTAATAACCTTGACTCACGGTTAAACGCGAAACTAGTTAAAATTCACAACCGTGCCCCAGCCGGGATTCGAACCCGGAACCTTCGAGTAGCTGGCTTAGCGCCCCAACCCACATGGCTAGCAGGTCGGCTCTTACAGTGGTGGCCTGGACATGAGGTGTTACACCCAGAAGATGATAAATACGACGCATAATACCCAGTTCATTATAGTTTTCAGACAGAGTCAAGATTAAGACCGCGTCACCGATATTCGGGTCAGGCCGGCTCAGCGAAATTGACCTTGTTACAGTTCTTCGGAACAGTTATCGCCGAGAGACGAAATCTCCCAAAGCAGCCTGTTGAGGTCATCGGAGAAAATGAAAAAATGGTATCCATATTACTATGTAGGTAGCAGATGAACGCGCAGATTAGAATATTGAGACTTTGTCTTGCCTGGCAGTCGCGAAGGGCACAAACACTGACTGCTTTCTAAAGAATGCCATTTGTATTGTTGCGATCATTATCTAGGTATTCTATGTAATGATATATTCTGATCAATAGCCATTAATAGAAATCCGTTCCAAGTGCTAATGTATGTACTATTGTATGAATAGTAAGCTTTTGTGTAGCTTTTCTAATAACCTTTAGATAATCTAGCACTCTTTAATTACCATCTTTCAACTACGTACAACAACATGTTGCCAGCTACTAGTATCTTTACATTACTTGCTTGAGAATTACTTGTTTCTATAATACGTCTTACAATCTTTAAAAGAACACTTCCGCATTTTTTAAATTTACAGAGCAAATAGCATGCCAACTTGCGACAAGGTTGTCAGTCGCTTGCTTTCAGCTTGTTAAACTTGATATTGTGTTGAACGTAATATAAAAGCATCAAATAAAGTTGTTGGAACAACGAAAGTGGCTTGGTTGTAATTATAACTAAAACAATTCAAGGTTCTTGGAACAAGCAGTTATGCGAGGAAGCTTGTCAAACTTGAAATTTATGTAAATTTTGTTTCGTTGCCCTTCTGATGTAGTCTCAGTGCGATGAAGCCCCATCACGTGCCACGACTGTTTGACCGTAACATATTTTTCGCTAACTTCCCACCCTTTTACTAGTCTACGGAGATTTGATAGTGCTTCCTATATATTTACCTCAAGAAACAGCTAACAGATGGCTCTCAAAAAGAGACGGAAGTACCCGGTGCTTTGCAACGGTGAGACAGTCCAAGGATCTGTGGAAGCAAAATAGAGTAATGCGAAATAACCACTATAAAAACCACTTCGGGAATTGACTATTAGGGCGGCAAAGGTTCAAAGATTGTGACCACTAGGACAGGGGTGGCACACGGATTATAGTTTCTTCTTCAACCCCTTTTCTCTCTAGGGAGGCACACACACTTACACCTTAGCTCTTCTTTTCTCTCTTCCTACCTCTCTCCCTTTTTCCCTTGCTATGGCTTGTGACGAAAGTTCTGTTGTGCATGTTCTCACTACCGTCTAGTCTCAAAGGACCTGAGAAATTCAGGTGCCAAAAACCAGCGCAACGAGTGAATCAGGAGACGGGTGCATAATTTCTGACACTTGATACTATTTTTGAATGTTTTTAATGAGTATAAAGAAAAATAATTATCTATCTGGCATTTCTAACATATACAAAGTATCTGTGAATTGTGTGATATGTTTAAAGTGCGTGTTGTCTTTATCGTGTACATAAAAATGCCTAATATGATTTTACCTAACCTATGTTAGTGAGTGAATTTCGGTTATGATGAAAAAGGGAAGTAGTGTTCGAAAGCAGAATCGAGAAAAAAATAATGCTCTTCTTTAAAAAAAATAAGTAAAAGTTGAACTGTGCGGGAATCGAACCGGGGATCGTTGAAATAACAATCCGGTACGGTACTCACTAATCTACGGAGATTTGAGGGTGTTTCCTATACATTTACTTCAAGAAACGGCTAACAGATGGCTCTCAAAAAGGGACGGAAGTACCCTGTGCTTTGCAATGGCGAGACAGTCCAAGGATCTGTGGAAGCAAAGTAGAGTAATGCGATAGGACCACGATAAGGACCATTTGGGTGGTTGACTATTGGCCTTACGTGGCGGGCGGTCTGAGGAACAGTATTTTCCCTAGGTTTAAAGCCATAGCGTGCAGGTTACCATCCTCGGTTAATATTAAGTCTCAGGAATAATGGGGGTCCATGAAAAAACGTGACCCACTCACCCACTTGAACCACGATCCTTGATCCACTTCACGTCTGACGGATTGCGGCACGCCTTAAATATATTTTTCTAGCACAGGAATGAACTTTTGAAGTGCAGTCGAGCGATAAGTCCAGGGTATAGTTTATGGTCTCCTTGTGTGGCGAAGGGGGCTCAATCTATCTTGACGTAGACCCAACGTAACGTTTTTATATAATTTACAGCAGTTGAGAGTTATAATATCAGTTCACGGAATCTGCAATCACTTTGATACTGTAGTGAATATGTTGCAGGATAAGATGGGTCTCCGCGGGAAGTGGGTCACGATCTGGGTCTCGTAAGGTTGACTCAAACGTGATCAACTTGTTCCATGATCCACTGATCCACACTTAAAACATGGTGCTTTTGGCCCACTACATACGTGACTGTTCAGGAGAAAAATCTTTACTGAAACCATAATTTCTACTTCACATACGTTCTCTGAGTTTCTCTTTTTGTTATTTGTTCTCCGTATCTTTTTCTGCTTTCTGTCTGAAACGCTAATCTCTTCTCTTCTCTTTCTTCCTTTCTCTGTTTGCTTTTATTTCGCTATTTTCTCTCTCTCCATGCTTTCTTATTTTCCTTTCCTCCTTTCTCTTCCTTCCTCTTGTCTTTCTAATTCTCTCACCTTTTCTCATTATCTCTGTCTTCTTCACTTTGTGTTTCTAGGTATCTCTAACCTTTTAGTTTCTTCTATTTTTCTTTCCTATTTTCTCACTTTCTCTCTTTTAAATTATCTACCCTTCTCTCTTGCTCTCTCCAATTTTCTCATCTTTTCCTCTTCTTTCTTTCTGTCTTCCTCTTTCTCGCTTTGACTCTAATTGTCTCTTTCATCTTCTTGTCGCATATTTCGTTACTATCTCTTTCTAATATCCTCTCCTTTTTTTATATACCTCCGTCATTTTGTATTTCTAAATCCTTATGATTTTCTATCTAATTACTTGCTTTCTGCTCCTATTTCGCTTTACACTTCTAACTCTCCCCTTGTCCATCCTTTTCATTTTTACTATATTTTTTTCATCTTTCTCATCCTATCCTTTCTCGCTTATACTCTCTTTCCCTTCTCTTCTAAAGATAGTTTTCTCCTTCTGCTTTCATTCCCTCTCTATTGAGAAAAATACTTTTAATAAGAAGAATGTAATCTAATAACAATGTTTATTGTCTTTCCAAACCATTCATTAAGTCTTACATGCGTGAAAAGAATAATTCTTCATTCTTAATCCATGTCAGACAACTAGGCAACTCCTCTACAAGAAGAGAACATAGCTAACAGCGCTATCGTATTTCAGATCTAAATGGCACCCGCCCCATCCTGCCTGCCAGGATAATGCGTTTCCAATGCTGTCAGTCACTTCTTCCCCCACTTTTTAAACACTTTTCAAAATATTTCAAAATCTAATAGCATTACCAAAATTTTAAGAAGATAATTGTCTAGTACTTACAAATTACTATGTAATACAATGGATAGCGATCTCGAGATCTTGTCCATTGATGAGTGATACGTTGTCAAAGATTATGACGCCTTGACAACGTATCAGTCACCAATGGACAAGATCTCGAGATCGTTGTCCATTGTATTTCATAGTAATTTGTAAATGCTATAGAGCTTAAGAGCTTCTTAGAATTTTGGTAATGCTATTAGATTTTGAAATATTTTTAAAAATGATTAAAAAGTGGAGGAGGGAGTGCCGTTGGCCCTTAACATCGTACCACGTGTCCTGCGTTGCCAAATCATTAGAAAATAAAGTTTTCAAATCTTTCTACAGTAGTACTTTCGTGCAATGTGGTGCAAAAGTACAGAGTTCGTTACTCACGAAAGTACGTTCGAGTTTTCATCCAACACTGCAAGAACGTGACGACAAATTGTCAACGTTCGGAAGAAGCCTTGAAGCTAAATCGAATATTCTAGTGAGTGGCAGCAGAAGGAGCAGGTGTCGTGCAGATACCTTTATCTGATTTGAGGGCTTTCTGGTTTTCTCTCTTCTGTTAGTAACTGACACATTTACTCAAATAACCTGCCAACACTGTTTACAAAGGAACAAAAAGTGTTTTATAGTTACAATGCTTTCTTCAGCTGTATATCGAAGCTAAATTACTTCAGATGTATTCGTAGTACTGTCATTACGGGGTCGAACCACTTCGCTAAAAGGTTTTGACTTCGAAAAGTTAAGATCAGTTAAGAGTTCTTTCGTTGTGCAAGTGAGGAAAAAACCTTAACACTGAAGATGCAGCAATAGTAATCAATAGTTTAAACAGATGTTTATGTGTTTATATTCTATAATTAACTTAATAAGTTTCTACTACACAAGCAGGTAGGTTGGATTCTAAATGCTAAAGATGCAGATTATCTCAAAATTGTATCGATTATCTCAATCGCGGCAGCCATCTTGGTATGCTACTGCAACTTATTGATATGGACTTTGTTTTACTCATTTTATGTGTATCTGAAACTGAAGCTTTAACTTCTGTTTGTAATTTAGTTTTTATTGGAGATTATTTTTTCTCATGAAAATTCAACTCGCTTTCTTGTCTATCTGTTCGGTACAAATTTTGCAATCGATTTTAAACCAACTTCCCGATGAGCTAGAGACTTGAAACTTTAAACATAGCTCAGAATTGGAAAACAATGCAATATTAACTTATGACATTTTGCAAAAGTCGCCATCTTGGATCCAAAATGGCCGCCAAAGTCATTGTTGTATAGAATACATAGCCTTAACGGCTAGAGCAATAGACACGAAATTTGGTAAAAGGTTACGAAAATATTACCAAACGTTTCCAAAGACGCCATCTTGGATACAAAATGGCGGACACAAAAATGCATTTTTCACACCGTTTGAGCTAGAGAAATGAAATTTGGTATGAAGGTACATGACCACTAGTAGGTTAAGAAAATATTACAAAATGTTGAAAAAGTTACCATCTTGGCTCCAAAATGGCCTTGGTGATATTTGTATAGAATACACAACTAAACTGCTGAGGCTAGAGAAGTAAAATTTGGCATGAAGGAACATTATCACTAGTAGGTTACGACAATATTACCAAATTTCTCCAAAGACATCATCTTGGATCCAACATGACGGACACAAAATTCATTTTCTACACTGTTTGAGCTAGAGATACGAAATTTGGCATAAAGGTATATTATAACAAGTAATTTATGAAAATATTACAAAATTTTGAAAAAAGTCTCTATCTAGGATTCAAAATGACCTCGCAAATATCATTTTTCACACCATTCGAGCTAGAGAAATGAAATTTTAAATGAAGGTGTACCATCATGAGTAAGTCACGATAATATAATAAAATGTTAAAAAAAGTCGCCATCTTTAATCCAAAATGGCTGCCAAAATCATTTTTCAAAACACTGAATGTAGAGAAACGAATATTCGGTATAAAGGTGTATGACCAATAGTTGTTTATAAGAAAAATAATTCAAAAAGTATTTTTTTAAAAAAATACACGCTTTTTAAAGATGGACTAAAAAGTAAAAAAATTACAAATTTAATTATTCTGATGAATCGAAAAATAAAAGCGTGGGTGCTCTTAAATATTATGATTTTATAAGGTATAAGCAAGAGCACTCACACTTTTATTTTCCGATTCATAAGATTAATTCAATTTATTATTTTTTTACTTTTTAGTCCATCTTTAAAGAGCTTGATTTTTTAAAAACTCCTTTTTTAATTAATTTTGTTCCTTATAAATTGAATTGTTTATTTCTATTTGCAATTGAATGTTTTTGCTCTTGAATCGAATTTTAATTTTTTTTTTCCTATTTAAAATTCTATACTAATTTTTTAGAGGTATGTTTTGGGGCCCAATAATTGAAACTTTAATTTCTGTTCGCATGTTTAGTTTCTCTTAAAGGTTAATTTTTGGTAACGAATTCATTTTTTTTAATTCCATCTATGATTTAGTTGTTGTTTTTTTCTAGGAGATTAGTTTCGCTCATATTTATTTGCTAAAATGCTATTCTTTGTACTTTAACTTTTCCTGGAGATTGCTTTTACTCATGAATTAAATTTCAAAATTCTGTTTACTATTTATTTTTAGGTTTGCTTATAAATTATTATTTAAAAAGTCTGTTTGTGATTTAATTTCCATGGAGGTTAGTTTCGAATTATTATTTGAAAAGTCTGTTTGTGATTTAATTTCCATGGAGATTAAATTCGCCCATGAATTGAATATTTAAATTCCATTGGAAATTTAAGTTTTCTTGCACTTTTTTTACTCATGAACTGAGTTGTTAAATTCTAATTGTAATTTAATTTTGATTAAAACTTATTTTGATCGGAGCATCGTAAAATAAAATACTCTTTTTATGTATACAGTTTTATTTTTTTTCAGTTTTGTACTTAAAAGTTGTATAATTGTATACAATATGTGCTGGGAGTTTTAACATGTCTTTCTGAAGAAGAGATTTGTACACCTTTTCACAGCACTCTTTCTTCAGAATCACTTTTTTTTGTACACCTATTGTTCACAATATGTTCTGAAAACATTAGACTATTATCTTTACATAGATCTTCTTTGAAATGTAGAGAGAAAAATGGTTCGTGTAGTATGTTATCAGTATACCAGTTAGTCAAGGAATTAGGCTATTGCCCAAATGGCAATGGTTCTTCTACCTCCGCTCAAACCAATTTCTTTCATTCCTTCCTAGGCTAATAAAAATCCTTACTTATATCTTCTTACAAGAACTATTTTGTTCACATCTCTGCACATTAAAAGTAAGGGTTTGACTCATTTTCAGGTAAGCACAGAGCTAACTTAAAATGAACAAGGACGTGTTCATTTTTTACAGTGTGAAATTTCACAAATACATGTATCTTCTCGAAACTTACTAAGGTACTGAATAATAAATATTCAGCTATATGTATATATAATAGGATGTGACCTTGTAAAAATGTAACCGGGAATAAAATAATAATTTTGTCTTAAGTTCTATCTGCAATTAAATTTATCTTGAAGGTTATTTTTGGTAACGAATTTTGCCCGAAAAAAAAATATATATATAATTCACAACTATACTCAATCTATTACTGGATGAGGTATCTCCCCGGAGGGAGGAAATTGGTCTAATGCTCCCACGCTGACCAGGCGTGTTGGGAGAGGAGAGCTGTAGCTCTCAGCGGTGATCGCCACTGTCTTTTATTCACAGCAGCTCCCCAATTGCATCACGATGCTGGGTAGGCGCCGTTCCAGACCCTTTCGCTTTGAAAAGAAAATCCCTTAGCAGAGTCGAAAATCGAACCCGGGACTAGTGTTGCCACGAGACGAGCCGAGACAGAGAAAATGGCTATGGAAAACGAGACGAGATGGAGCTCTCGTAATGCAAAGTATACATCTTTTCGAGACGTGGCACTTTGTGAACAAGATGTTTTCGAGACTATACAGCCTAAATCTCCTCTCGTTGGCAACACTACCCGGGACCCCACGATCTGCAGTTAGTGACGGTAACCACTAGACCAGCAGGGCGGCCATATATACGGTATATATATTCATCGACACAACAGGTCTTAATGCCTATTTATAGCGTCTACAATGATTGTTACATTTAATGACACAAATAGTAAAACAACTATACCCATTTCTTTTTTTTTTCTTGTCCAAACAGTTTTTTTACGGTATATTCTGTATATAAATATATATATATAAATTAATCACAGCCATATTCAATCCACTAGTGGATGAGGTCTCTTCCCGAAGGGAGAGTTGGTCTACTACTCCCACACTGACCAGACGGGTTGGGAGAGGATCTGAACATATATGTATAAGTCATGAATTTGCAGTTATAAAATACATATAAGACAATGCTTCAAACTTGTCACATTAAATTTGTTACAAAATATTAACATCAAAGTTTCTATAAACTTGTCTTGCCAAAATATTGCTGGCCCAACATCGGAAAAATATTGACAATGTGTTTACTAATTCTTCTATGTTACCAAAACTGTTTCTCAAGTAAGAACATGAATACAGGCTTAATTAAATTCCGCACTTGGATACCTGACATCCTGCGTTAGAGATATGAAAGCTGCTTCGTTGATTGTTCACGAGCGAGCCTCCTCAGGACATCATAGTGATGTGTACCTCACTACCCGGGTCGATGCCATATAGCGTTTTTAGTGTCTGTGTTGCATATAATATAAAAAAAAATCTAACCTAAAGTTTTCAACTTACTTTTGTGAAATGAGTAAAATTTTGAAAATTGTTCAATATGTTGGAAATTTCAAAAGGAAGGGAAGGGGAGAAAATATTTATAAGTGCGAACAAAAAGAATACAGTTGGTTTAAAAAAATGATAAACATCTTTCCTTTGCCGAGTATCGAATTCTTGTATTCCAGTCAGTGATCCTGTACGCTACCATTACGTCAAGCCAAAAACGGCTTACAAGCACTTTGGCACTGTAATTTCTCCTCTACGTAGATAAGCAGAACACTAACAGATGATTTTCCCAATTTGATGCTGCATGTTTTGTCATTGCCAATTTTGCCATAACTCTCCAACACACTTGATACGTCATATTTATCACGGTAAGCAAAAATGAAAGTTAATGTAGTATATTTGTTATCATTAAATATGTCACTACTGTGTAACACACATTGTATGTGAAGTTTAACACGGCATGGAAAAACAGAGCCATCGTACCTCAGTAGTAGACCGTTGGCGTAGCATTCAGCAGGTCGTGGGTTCAATCCTAGCCACCGACCATCTTCACAGGTATTTCCAGATTTTTTCCTCAGTCACACCAGGCAAATACTGGGATGGCACCTACAACCTAGGCCCTGGCCGACACCTTCCAGCATCCTTGTTCCTCCCCTATCCCTGTCTGAGTCTTAGGTGCTTAAAGGCTAAAAATATCATTCAATTCAACGACATGCAAAAATCCAAACTAGTCCAAATTTGACATCAACTTGCATGCTCTTTGGACAAGAGAGGTAGAACATTATTCTTCCTTATCAAATTCGTTTTGAAAGAAAAATCTTTCTCCAATTTAAGTTCTGTAGTTAGGTTTATGTAAGTTTATTTAAAGTTTGTTTCAAGTGAGCACGAAGAATGATACATCGAAGTTACTTTGTCCGAGAGGATTCCGAACAAAATGAATGGGAAACGCCTGTCGGTCAAATTCTTTGGAACTTTGAATTTGGATAGTTTATAATTTCCTGAAGAAAAGTCTCAATTGGCACAAGGCATTTATTTTATTTGTTTTATTTGAATTTGAATTTCATTTTTAAAGCCTTTAGGTAACTCTGACTCAGGCCGTCTGGATGATGATGATGGGATGAATTGGCGGAATGAAGAAAGTGGGAGAAAACGGGACAACGCGGAGAAAACCCGCGCACGCGGTGTTCGTTCACTACAAAGCCCTGCATACCATAAGCTGGGATCCAACCGACGACGCCAAGCACAGGAGGTGAGCGCTCTACCACTGAGCCACCGAATCGGGGGGCACAAGTCATTGAAAACTGAATTCAGAGCCTCTACGAAGCTAAACCAGTGTAGGATCACCCAATACAACTTACTTTTTTTTTCGAACATAACCGTGTGAGCGTGCATTCACGTGTATTATTGTACCGTTTATACGTTATATTGAAATCATATAAAACAAGTGAGTGCTATCTAATCACAATCAGGAAAGCTCCGATCATACTTTGATAGTATCTCAGATACACACATTTATAAAATAGTTTGCAACACTGATAACTGGGGAGCTTAGAGACGGGAACACCATACCAAGTTACCGAATACGTATCACGGTATGATAACAAATTAATAAATTGTATTTTAAGGTGTGTTGGGAACACTGACAACCTGGGTGTTTGGAGGCGGGGAACCCCAATACTTTTCTATTGTGTTCAATAACGTTTAAGCCAATTTTGGTTTAAATACGTCCAACACAATGAAAGAAATTGGTAAAATTGAATTTTTAAAAAATGGGTTGGCAATATTGACTCACTGCACCAATCAAAACAGTTAAGGCGGTTCTTATCCAACCAATACATTTCCAACGATACGTCACCAACCTCTCTACACCTTGTGTTTCATGTGATTTATTTTTTTGGACACGAATGAACGAAGTAAGTGGGATATACTCAGAGTTCCCACTCACCTGGAAAACCTGGAATAATCAGGGACTAAAAAGTCCTGGAAAAGTCAAGGAATTTCACTAAAATGTCTGAAAACCTGGAAAAGTCAGGGAATTTGATCTTGGCAAATGAGTGGAAACCCTGTATATATATGATGAGGTCCCTTTTTGTTAGTTACACCATCAACGAACCGAATAAAATGAAACAGAATATCTTATTGTAGCAAAAAAATAGTGTTTATTTTAGTAATGGATCAATTACATCAATACAATAATAATTATTTGCATTACGAGCATTAATTACATTGTCCAAAGCTCGAGTTGATGAATACTTTACATATTGTTCTTAGTGTCGAGCATATCCCAAGTAGCAGAGGATTGGAGCAATATGTGCCCACATACTATTTATAACAGCTTCATTTGAATTTTGAATTTATTTATGGCCTGTAGTCATCTCAACTTCAGGTCGGGATAGGGTGGGGGAGAGGATGTTGGAAGGTAGTCGGCCAGGGCCTAGTTAGTAGAAACCATCCCTGTAATTGTCTGGTATGATTGAGGGAAAACACTCGATAAACCTCAGTCAGGATAGTAGGCCGCTGCGATCGTTGCCAGGACCGTCCGATTGCTAAACCAAAGCTCTTCCAACTGAGCTACGGCCGCTCGGTATAACAACTTCATGTTCTATTTTATGACGTAAGAATGTGGAGACATTCGGGAAAGATCTCTCAATAACTTAGATAACAGAAAAGTTCGAACCAAAGTTCCCTTTACATTCATCGTTGTTTACATCGTTGTCACGTCCATTTCCCTTACTTTCGTTCTTTTGCTCCATTGCGCCTGCGTAGTGAAGTTACCGATTAATGTTAAGGATAAAACTTTGTAACCAATTTTCTTTTTGTAGAATTCATCATATTTTGTTATGTCTCATGTTTAGGACGGTCATTAGCTAACGTACGATAGCGTATGATTGGCTAACATATGAAATATTTCCTCACGAAAATGTTAATCAAACCATTTTGGCTTATGTCTACATTATCGTATATTGATTTCATTTCTAATACTTATTTTAATACATAAACTTCCTCTATTTTTCAGTTCAGCTTATAAAAATGAAAGCCTTCCCTGTATTGTTGGTTGTTGCCATCATTAATCTGCAGCAGTATCTGGGACAGTTTCTCCTACATGCCTCAAGAGACGAACTTGGAGAAGAGATGCCAAATTGTGTACTTGACTTAATAACGCAATACATTGTGAACAACGTTCTTGTTACCTTCTCTGAGTCAAAAACAGTGCATTTAGTTCACAAGATATTGGCAAACCATCAAGGATCTGCACTAGTGTATTCCAGGAATACTTCTAGAAACATTAGCCAAATATTTTCTGCACAAAATTTAAGGTTATCTATGGAAAGAACAAGTTACGTTATTTTGCTTGAAAATGTAAAGACGTTTGACTATATCCTTGAAAGAATGTCCAATGACGCCTGGAATCCACGTGCACGTTTCATTGTGATAGTGTCTTCACGATATAATTATGATGAAAAGGCAATTCGTGAAGCATTCAGGGTGTCTTTCAAGAAAGATATACTTAATATTATCATACTTGTATTACAAGAATTGTCCACTATTTCAAACACAACTCATGTGCCATATGTTGTCCTTATTTACTCTTATTTTCCATACACAGGTACTTCTTGCACAGGTGATGAAGTCCGCAAACTGATGGTTACATGTAAAAATAGATCTTATCTGTCAGAAAATCAAATTTTCCCTGATAAAACACTGAATCTACATGGATGTGTAGTTTCCATTTCAACCTCAGACCTCCCTCCTGCTATTATCCTACATCAAACGTCTAAAGCACTAAAAGTTCTAGGTGTGAATGGTAAATTGGTTAATGTCTTAGAAAAATCCATGAATTTTACTTCTGCCGCGAACTTACCTTTGATTCCTCCTGCATGGGGAACTCGATTACCTAATGGTACGTTCACAGGTGTGGTTGGAGATGTTCTATATCGTCGAGCTGATATGGGCTTATTTCAATTCCCAGCACATGTAAACTTCTTTACCAAGTTTGATCCAGTTACGGCTCCAGTTAGATCGGAAATTGTATGGGCTGTTCCCACACCAAATCTTTGTCCTGTGTGGAAAAATATTTTGTTGCCGTACGAAAGAAGTGTATGGATACTTATTTGTTTTTCTTTCGTCTTGTACGTATTTGTATCATATTGTTTTAGCGTTTACGTTACGGATGATAAGTTATGGTACTTCTCCGATCCAGTGATAAAATTGTTGCGCTCACTACTTGGAGTCTCTCTTGCCAGGCAACCACACACTCCATCGTCCAGGATTTTCTTCATCTTATGGGTGCTTTATGCTTTGGTTATTTGCACAGGTTATGAGTCCTCTTTAGTGAGTTTTCTTACACAACCGAAATACGAGAGAGAAATCAACACTGTGGAGGAGATATTAGCATCTGGTTTACCATTTGGTGGCATTTTCAGAAATGTGTTTGATGATGAAACTAACCCACTTGCTAGAGAAGTCTCTAGGAAATGGGTCAACGCTTTTAATATCACCGGTTATCTACACCGAATCGCTACAAGGAAAGACTTCGCACTAGTTACCGATCTATGGTTCACAAAGTATACGATAAAACAAAAACTTTTAGACAAAAATGGACGTCCACGTCTGCATATTGCTAGTGAGAGAATCGTATCTCTTCCAAGTGTTTTTCTTCTACCGAAAGGCTCGCCATTTTGGAGACGTATAAATTGCTTAGTTGATTGTTTAGTAGAGTCTGGGGTAACGCACAAGTGGATTGATGATTCTATCTCAGGCGAAAAAGGTGAAGAATCGTTTTGGTCAACGTCAGAGGAAGATAGTAACACAATTGCCCTAACAAAACAACACTTAACAGGTGTGTTTCTATTGCTAGTTGTTACTCTAAGTTGCAGTGCTGCTATTTTTCTATTGGAACTCTTTTATTTTCATACCAAAACAGTATTTCAGCGGAGACATTTGAGGATGAATTATTTTTTTAAATTTGGAAATATCCCAAAAGAATGCTAAGTCCCAGAATTCAGACGAACATAACGTATTTCGATTTTCAAGCTATTGTCTTTCTTACAATTGTACAGGGGTTGGACAAAAAAATCTAAAACGTTTGAAGAAGTGTGAAAATCATACCTAGTATGGTGTGGGGCCTCCTTTTGCGTCCAAAACAGCTTGGATCCGACGTGGAATGGACGTATACAGCTCCTGAATCGTGGTGTGTGGAATGTTGTACCATTCTTCCTCCAAAACATGCTCCAGTTCCTTAAGGGATCATGGTGGAGGGTAATGAGACCGAACACGCCTTTCTAACACAGACCACAATGTCTCAATGATGTTCAGATCTGTTGATTGTGGGACCCAGGGGAGGTGTGATAGCTCCTGGTCATGCTCCTCAAACCATGATTGCAACGTTTTTGCAGCGTGACAGGGTGCCAAATCATCTTGGTAGAGGCCATCACCATCCGGGAACAATGTGTGGGCCATGGGTAGAACCTGGTCCCCCAAAATGGCCTCATACGCCTTAGCATTCATCATTCCATGCAGGGCTATGATGGGACCTGCAGAAAACCACGATATCACTGCCCATACTGTAACAGAACCACCCCCATGCTTTACAGTTGGGCGCAGACAGTCTGGATCATAGGCCTGCGACGGTGTTCTCCATACGTAAACACGACCGGTTGTTGGAAACAAAGTGTAGGTCGATTCGTCGGAATACATTACGTGTTTCCACTGATCAAGCGTCCACTCCTTGTGGTCCTTGCACCACTGGATACGCCGCTTCGCATTTACTGCTGTGACCAGAGGTTTGGCGATCGCGGCCCTGCCATGAATTTTCATTTTATGAAGTTCCCGTCGCACTGTTTTTGATGAAACCGGGTTCTGTAGGCCGGAATTGAGTTCAGACGTAATTTTCATTGCAGTGGTCTGCTTTTTAGCTACTACAATCAATTTTAATGCCCTCCTGTCCCTATCGGACAGGATTGTCTTTCGACCACTGTTGTGCTTTGCAGACGTTGTTTGCCCATGCATTGTGTATGCCCTCGTGACATTGGACACAGTGCCTGTCGATACCCCCACAATGGTCGCCACTGTTGTCACTGAAGCTCCAACCAGACGGGCACTAACGATCATGCCTCTTTGGAAGTCTGTCAGGTCGCCCATTTTACCGCACCACTTGCACACCACGACACTCACAGGT
>JAGDQP010000900.1:0-13304 GCA_022664845.1 Lepisma saccharinum | reverse complement strand
ATGATGGTGGAGGGTAATGAGACCGAACACGCCTTTCTAACACAGACCACAATGTCTCAATGATGTTCAGATCTGTTGATTGTGGGACCCAGGGGAGGTGTGATAGCTCCTGGTCATGCTCCTCAAACCATGATTGCACCGTTTTTGCAGCGTGACAGGGTGCCAAATCATCTTGGTAGATGCCATCACCATCCGGGAACAATGTGTGGGCCATGGGTAGAACCTGGTCCCCCAAAATGGCCTCATACGCCTTAGCATTCATCATTCCATGCAGGGCTATGATGGGACCTGCAGAAAACCACGATATCACTGCCCATACTGTAACAGAACCACCCCCATGCTTTACAGTTGGGCGCAGACAGTCTGGATCATAGGCCTGCGACGGTGTTCTCCATACGTAAACACGACCGGTTGTTGGAAACAAAGTGTAGGTCGATTCGTCGGAATACATTACGTGTTTCCACTGATCAAGCGTCCACTCCTTGTGGTCCTTGCACCACTGGATACGCCGCTTCGCATTTACTGCTGTGACCAGAGGTTTGGCGATCGCGGCCCTGCCATGAATTTTCATTTTATGAAGTTCCCGTCGCACTGTTTTTGATGAAACCGGGTTCTGTAGGCCGGAATTGAGTTCAGACGTAATTTTCATTGCAGTGGTCTGCTTTTTAGCTACTACAATCAATTTTAATGCCCTCCTGTCCCTATCGGACAGGATTGTCTTTCGACCACTGTTGTGCTTTGCAGACGTTGTTTGCCCATGCATTGTGTATGCCCTCGTGACATTGGACACAGTGCCTGTCGATACCCCCACAATGGTCGCCACTGTTGTCACTGAAGCTCCAACCAGACGGGCACTAACGATCATGCCTCTTTGGAAGTCTGTCAGGTCGCCCATTTTACCGCACCACTTGCACACCACGACACTCACAGGTAAACTGGGTACTGCTGACGGAAGAGGAAGGTCCACATGACACATTGAAAACAAAACACAAACGGCAACCGCAACACGTGGTGTACAGTGGCGGGCCACACTTACGTGTCCTGTATGACGTGTTTTTAGATTTTTTGTCCAACCCCTGTATATGCATATTTAAAATATGTGTAATTGATTAAGTTGTTGTAAAGAAATTGAGCTCAAAGAATAACATAGGGTAGGTTGAGAATTATTTCACAATAAGAAAATTGCATTGTTTGACATAACTGAATACATTACTCTAATATTTTCAAGAATCTAGACTCATATCTTCATACCTCGAAGGTAAATTACACTATGTCACTTTTTGCAAAACTTGAGCTTAGTTCATGGAATTGTTATTTGAAAACGCTCTGTCACTTTTTTTAGACATACTGTTGTGTTATCAATGACCAATTCGGTGCTGTTATAGTTTTACGTCGCCAAAAAATGGAAAATTTACAGGAGAAATGGACTTCGTGGGTAAATAAAGGAAGGTGTCTTATGTACAATGTGTGCTGCGCTACTTGTCTAAAGTACCTAATTACTGTGAATAACGAAGGTTTCTTACCCGCTCAAAAGGGCAAGGTTCGGCCATTGTAAGGTAAAGACGCTGTGAAAACCGATCGCAGCGCCATGAATACGACTCCCTTGTGGTTGTAAATTAACGGGAAATAGTGGTAACCTCTTGTAGTCGCGTGTGCAATAAAAAAAACAGCACCTGACCTTAACTAACTTCCGAGTGCCCTTGGTTACTACTTTTATTAAATTTCCTAATGCGTGTAAATAACAAAGATTTCTTACCCGCTTCAGAGTGCAGTGTTCGGCTATTGAAACAGTGGTAACCTCCTGGAGTCGCGTGTGCAATAAAAAAACACCCCACCTTACCTTACCTAACCTCCGAATGCCCTTGATCCCTATTTTTATTAAGGCAAGTGGATATGTTTTAAGTGTGTATAAGTATATCCAAAGCATTGTAAGTGTAAATGAGGGAAAATCCTTAAAACATGCGAAAACGTGCGTATATGGCTCGAAGTGCATATAGTGTGAAAGTACCGGAATTAGATCTTCAAGCCGCGATGCGCGCAGAAATTAGCTTCCGGAAGTGAAATAGAAACGAACAGTGAAAATCCCAACGGAAAATATCAAGTGGTGGTCTGGCGACGTAAAACTATAACTGCACGACCAATTCTTCTACAAAGCAAACAGTAATATACCAACTTTATGCACTGAAGTAGGGTTTGTCAACAAAGTGACATTACCTCGGCGATACAGGAATATATTATAGAATGACTAAATTAAGTTGCGTTACCTATAATGAACTATCACCTACCTGAAACATATGAAAAATATATTGAAGTGGTCTTTATACATTAGCACAGCTGTTCGTCATAGAATTCATAGTACAATGCGTAAAATCTGTTCATAATTCTCTTAACACAGCATAAACAATCTAGTGTTATCCTTAAATAGCTATAATCCCCCCCACAAGAAAAAAAACATATGTTTGTTTGAAATACTTTGTATAATTGTAGTTTAGAATCTCCACTATTATATACAATAATTCCTATAGTGTTAGGAATATAAATAGATGGAACCTTAGGTTGTTTTCTTGGAGAGAGGAATGAAGCCAAGAGACGGAAGGGACGAGGCATTTCGGCCATATTAACTGGCCCCATATTTAGAGACCTTCCTTTCTGAGTATTCCCTTTCTGAGGTGCACTCATCCTCCTATCGAAAAAGGCAATCCTCACAGTACTCGGTATAAAGGGACTCTAATGGGACCACACAAGATGGCTGCCGATGGACCGTAATTTGGCTTCATGTGACGTCATGTATGTTCTCTCTATTTTCTTCCTAACTCTATGTTCCTTACAATCCATTTGCTGTTTTAAATATTTTCCAAGCAATATTTATAAATATCAGGTAGCCCATTCCCTGACTTTAATCCTCATTGGCTAAATGGCATGAGACGTCACTTGGCAGATATTGTAAATTCAAAGAGCTCAGCATCAGTGCAATTCTAGTTATTCTAATTGATCACTGAAAATTTATATGATTGCGAAAAAATCTGAAACATTCTTAGAATGATATATGCCCAACTGAGGAAGTCCATAAATTCCATAGAAAATAATTGTAACTGAGGAAGTGTCCTGAACCTAAAAAATTCGGGAGTTGCAAGTGAGGAAGTGTTTTTGAGATTTGAGATTTTATCTCTTTTGCTATCCCCTTACTTGCTGTGAGTCATTCATTCCGCAGTTCATCAAGAGACGTCAAAATCGAGGTCAAAGACGTTACCGTTCCACCAGGTTCCTCAACAACCAGTATTAGTTTTTCCCAAGTCCAAGAACTTTTGTTTGATTTTTTTTTCAAGCTCTAGTTTCAGTGGTTTCTTTCATAACAATATTTGTGTAGTACATTATTTCTGTAATTGATATCTTCTTAATTGTCTATCTCTTCCCAGGGCTGACTATGTTGATTAGTTTTATATCGGATTTCTGTCTGCTTTACCCTAGATTTTTTATAATCTGAAATGGGTTTCCTCTGATAACATTCTTCTCTAATTCAGTGTTTATTTCAAACTCTCATCTCACTATCCTACGATCACTCGAGATTTCGAAACTGTTTAGAACAGATTTCGAAACTGTTCTGCCGCCAAATTTTTCATGGCTGCTGTGAGTGGTCCCAACATACTAAGGTAGTCAGAAAGTGAGGTTACCTAATTAATATATACTTTTATATTTCAAACATTGAGCGGCTTTTTCGCTAGTTGAAGCGAAGCTACTACAGTAATTTTAAGGAATGAGACCTTGATATACAGTAAAATCACTTACCGGTGCACCGCGGTGCCAAGAAATATGAGTTGCTGGCAATTATAAGTTACATCATTTTCTCGTTACAACGTATTACGAAGTTTAATGGATGTGTCAAGGAATCAGCGAATTCTGAATCAGAATTCAGAATATTCCACGCGAACCTTTAATCTACTGTGTACTACGTTCATAATATACTGAAAACGTATGACCAAACATGGTACACATAATAAACGATGGCGTATTCTAGTTCTTAATACACACACCCATACCGCCCCGTCGTTCTAGTGGTTAGCGTTGCTGACTACGGATTGAGGGGTCCCGAGTTCGATTCCCGGCGCTGCCAAGGATTTTTTCTAAGGCATTTGGGTCTGGAACGATGCCCACTCAGCATCGTGATGCAATTGGGGAGCTGCTATGAATAAAATATAGTAACGATCACACTGAGAGTTCAGGCTCTCCTCTCCCAACCCGTCTGGTCAGCGTGGGGGCAGTAGACCAATCTCCTCCCACCGGGGAGAGGCTTCATCCAGTATTGGATCGAGTATGAAATAAATAGAAGATGGAGTTCGTTTGGAAGACTACACTTTATTTTCAAAAGCAAACTACCAATGTATCTGAAGCGTAAAGTTTATAATCAATGTGTCTTACCCATGATGATTTACGGCTGCGAAAGTTGGACATTGAATGCGCAAACGACTCAAAGATTGAGAGTCCCACAAAGAGCAATGGAGAGATGCATGCTAGGAATAACCAAGAGGGACAAGAAGACAAATGAATGGATTCGCGCACAAACAAAAAAGTAGATGATGTAATCAAGACTGCGAAGAAGATGAAGTGCAGATAGGCCGGTCACATAGCTAGACGAACAGATGGAAGGTGGACGACAAATGTACTACATTGGATTCCTAGAGAACAGAAACGATCGAGATGGGTAGATGAAATCAAGATGTAAGATGGGTAGATGAAATCAAGCGTTTTTCAGGAGCTTCATGGATGATGATAGCAGCAGACCGAGATACGTGGAAAGAAAAGTGCAAGGCCTTCATCCAGCAGTGGATAGAAATCGGCTGAAAATGATATGTATATATAAAGACATCAGTAAGTAGGCATCAGTAAATTTTTTACCCCCCGACCTAGGAAAAGCTGAAATGACGGTCCTGATTATTATTATTATTATTATATTAAACTGATGAAAATAGTCCATATTTTCATGACGTTAGCCTTCCAAATTTTAAAAAATCGTATTCTTAACTACATCTACATATGAAGCAAATTGTAAAATATTCAATTATTTACTGGGTCTTGGATCGCATTAAGCTGCTCTAGTTTAGTTAAGAAAATGTTATCTTCCATAATGAAACCAGTTTTGGGCAACTTGCCTCAGGCAAGCTCAATCTGTTCCTCAGTTGGGACTAAGTTTTGCGAACGCACTCTTCTGTAAAGATATACTTCCTCAGTTGCGAAAATTTCATAGTACTTCCTCAGATGGGACTTCCTCAGTTGGGACAACACCCTTAGAAGAAGCTAGGCAAGCTAGCTGCCTTGGAATTTCCAGTACCTTCACTAATAAAAAAACAGACAGCATTCCGTTTTCAGGAATTGTGGGAGTAAAAGAAAAAGGAGAAGCGAGATTCGAACACAGGCGGTTCGAAGTCCAGCGTCTTACTGGCTGGCTAGGCTACAAAACATAAGGAAACACCAGATCGAAACAATATAAAGTGTCAGAAATGCGTTGTCTGAAACCCGAAAACATAATTTAAGTTACTTCCATAACTTACACCATGTTTTAATCATTTTTTTGTTAATTAGCGATGGGTATCCCCACTCCTTGCGAATATTTCCCATTTGTGTGAAAATATGTGATCAAGATGGCGACAGGAAACACATGACCAGGATTAGGCATGTTGTAACGTTAATAAGAATGCCTCTTTATTGCTCAAATCACACTACATTGAACGTCATCATAATTATCAAAATTATCATCAAAAACTCATTATAAAGATCGAGGTTGGTGCTTTTGCAGTAACTTTGTATTTTTTTGCTTTTTTTTTTTTTTAGTTTTTGTTTGCTGGAAATGTCAAGCCGCTTCAATCAAAAAGAATAAAGAGCCTACATTCCCTGTGACTGCATCAAATTTGACTAGGCAGACTTCACGTCATTTTTTTACTAAAAACGGGTGTGATTAAATACATGTAGTCATTTTTTATTAAACTATATTTCTGTGTGTATAGCGGGAGTTTAGCGCTTTTGACACAGTCCCCTGGAAATGCAAAATGAAGAGTGAAAAGTTGAAAAGTACTTTCGTGAAACAGGCCCCTGGTCAAATTTCGGATCGGGTCACGCCAGGTCATCAAAAGTAACCCGGTGCATGTGTTAAAGTACTTTAAGAAATTATATTATTCCGAATGCTTTCCAGACAAGAAGTACTGTGATAAATTATTTTACCTCCAAACGGCTTCTTTTGTATTCTGATGACCTTCAGGTACCCTTGAAGTAGATTTTCTAAGACCTTAAAATGCATTTTTATAAATAATAGGTTTTCCCTCTGTTTGTTAGGAATTTGAACTTTGAATTTATTTATGACTTTAGGCATCTATGGCTCCGGCCAAGATAATATAAGGTAGAGGAAAGAATGCGGGAAGAAGTTCTCAGACTCAAGCCAGAATAGGGTTGAGAGAGAATGTTGCCGGCCAAGTCTTAGTAGGTACCATTCCGCCATTTGTATGGTTTTTTACTAAGGATAAAACTTGGAAAGAAACTCAGTATGGATAGACGGTCGTTCCTAGGACCTTCGGATAGTCGGCTGTCAGCAACGAACCCAAGGTCTCCCGCATGCGAAGCCAACGCTCTACCAATTGACTTATGACCGATCCGTCTATTTATTAGGAGTTTGTTTTATTTATTTCTGCTGCCGTGACAGTTTCTCTGTCAAGATAATAGTGGTTTCAGTTGCTTTATATTTTAAAACGCTTCATAACTTTACGCCAAAGAGTAGTGTCCTGTTAGGCCCGTGTGACACGACAGCACTTATGCTACGATGAATCTTAGCGATAGCAATAGGGCCAGAGCGTGAAAGCAAGAATGCTACAATAGGGCAAGGTGCTATGGTTTAAAATCCATAACATTTTTAGCTTTTTACGCTTGCACACTGCTATCGCTAAGATTCCTCCTAACATAAATGTTGTCGTGTCACAATGGCCTTACCAATACAAGTTCATCGTCTTTGTACGTACCATCGAGCTCTACGTAACGATACTGGAGTGACTGCTTAGTGTCGAAAGATCGACGCCAGAGCAAATATTTAAACTCGTTTGTCCACTTCCATTCTAATCCAATGTGAACCAAACTTCCTGTTCTAAGTCGGTTTTTATACCTTTTTATCGTTGTGTGGCCCGTTTTTTGATCTAAGTCTTGATTCCT
Source organism: Lepisma saccharinum (assembly GCA_022664845.1). Taxonomy (NCBI): domain Eukaryota; kingdom Metazoa; phylum Arthropoda; class Insecta; order Zygentoma; family Lepismatidae; genus Lepisma; species Lepisma saccharinum. Next base: position 6,116 of record JAGDQP010000900.1, on the reverse strand, counting down.
GAGTTATTCTAATAGTATACCGTACTTTGCATATAATAGAAAATACTGCAAATAAAATTAGGTTTTGTTTTTTGCAAGAATTTAGACGAGAATAAAAAAAGGACTCCACAACGATATTAAGCGTAAAAAACTGAGTTAAAACAGAAAATTTTCTCCATATTGGTTTAGACTGGAAGTGGACAAACGAGATGAAGTGTCCTCTTCGCTCCCTGGCTTCATATATTGACGAAAATTTCAATGGCAGCAGTCATTCCAGTATCGTTTTTAGATAGAGGTCATTAGTTCGTACACACAATAAAACTCGGAAACGTAAAATAAATGTTTTGTATACATTGTGTGTTGTACGAGCTTGTCCAAATATAGAAATATTATTTTCTCAAATAAAAGTATTAGAATGGAAACTCATTTAGTTCTCTTTTACCACAGAACATATGAAAATATTACCCTCCGTGGGTGAACCATTGAATTCTTTGAAATGGGGTGTTCAGCTATTAATCTTTTTTTGAACTAAAAGTATTGAGTCAATATTATTGATTTGCGAATTTAATCTAATCCTACTTTAAAACTTCAGCATATTAATTGCATACATGACCATATAGCAGCTGTTCAAGAAAAAAAAACGCCAGAGTCTCACTTCTTTCCAATTTATTTTACATATTTGCCTTACTTTTGTACGCAAGAAAACAAGATTCAATCTTCTTCTTTTCCACTACAAAAGATTCATATATACTTTTCAAACCTTGCTTTATGAGCCTTTGACGTCAAACTTCTTTATTAATTTTAAAGATATTAAAGAATCAATTTGAATAAAAGTCAAATGTGAGCATTTACTTTTCAAAACATTTTTACTGTAAATTTTATAGATTAAAATTTGAACACAAAAGATAATTTAATGTTCTCAATCAATACTTCATCGTTTGAGAAAATTAAATATCTACAGGGAGAAGCACAATTTAAAGGAATTTTTTTCTATGAAGAAAGGAGAATTTAAATGACAATAACATTATGCTTTTGTAAGATTATTTTTATGTACTCATTCAGTTCTAGTGTGAACACGGAAAGTCAACTTATGTTCGAAACTTACTAAATCAGAACACAAGTCTACACGATACAAAAGTCAGACTTTGGGAGCTGCTCGTCAATATTCAGGTAATTTAAACTGGAACTATTGTCTTGCAATACGAGGCGGTGAACTACGGGATTGAAAGAGCTCCAGACAGCTATGACTTTATTGTTTTAACTTCATTAACCCATCCAGGAAAAGCTATATTGATTGTTCTGTAAGCTATTCGTGCGCAGCTATTTCAAAAGCTGGAAAGCTACCTTCCTTTAAGGTGTCTACTGATTTTGAATTTGAATTTATTTTATGGCATTTAGGCAACTATGGCTCAGGCCGTATGGAATGGGATGGGATGAATTAGTGGAATGAAGAAAGTGGGAGGAAACTGGAGCACCCCGAGAAAACCCACGCACATGGTATTTGTCCACCACAAAATCCACATGGCACGATCCGACGACCCCTAGCACCAGCGCTCTACCAACTGAGTCACCGTGGCCCCGTGTCTATGGATGTTGCATAAGAGGTCTATATATATCTACTGAACTTGGTAGATCGAGTTTTCCACACCTTCAAAGTGAAGATCTGTCAATTTTTGCTGCGTCATGCCCGCCTTGAGGAGCTCAGAAGCAAAACCTCACATGTCCATTTTTTATTTTAAAAAGAAGTTTTGTTCATTTTAAGACTTTAATGAACAGCTGTAGTGAATCATGCAAAGCGATAAGATCAGTACATATTACGATGAGATCAGTAATTCATTCAGAAAATCAATTTGTATTATTCATTCAAGTCTTAAAGTGAACAAAACTTCTTCTATTAAAAAATGGACATGTGAGATTTTGCCTATTAGCACCTTATTTTTCTGACAGCTTTCTCATGGCTAATATTTCGTGAATAACTTAGCTTTTATTCTTGGTACATGTTCAAGTTCTTTTCTCTTTTTCTATAATGGATGTTCTATGATTGTTCCATTTCGAGAGAGACCCATATTTTGTCACATAGAGCTTCTTGCAACAAATGTGGTAACTCGCTAACTGCTAGAAAGATGTCAGAACAGATTTCTTTCCGATTATTCCTTTGATCTCAAGTGGGATATTTTGGGGATCATTTTCAAACAAAATTTTTGCTTACGTGTAATTTGTCTTACATATATTCATTTCTGCGATCACTCTGATACTGTCAGTCGATAAACTTTACCAGCAATTTCACTAATTTTCTTTATCTTTTAATCAACTTTGATGTCACATGTCGACCTAATGTTCGTTTACTTCCAGCTCTAACGAAACCTTTTAAATCACTCAAAAACTCATGTACTGGACGTGTAAACATAATTGTATTCCTCCTTTACGACCTGAGAGCCCTCTGTTGGAGATTTTATCAATCTTACAGGAAATTTGAGATGAACATTCTGCTCGAACCGGCTAGTTGACTCCACAGCATCTATTCGAACTGAGATTTAAAGTAAAGAAGTAAAAACTGCGATCCATCTAACAATCGCAAAGTCCCTTGATAGCATTTTAGCCACGCAAGCATTAATTTTTATAACATAGGCTCAGGCGCGTAGGAACAAAATTTTTGTTGTGGGGGCAACTGCTTGGCGAAAGAACATGGATGGGCTGCTCAACAAACCGCATTAGCAAACAGCGTGGTGAGTCAAATGTCAGCACCTCTCCTTTCTTTACACGTGATGGTACAAGTACGGAAACAGCCTCGGAGGACTTCATTGCCCGGAGGACGGAATGGAGCCTGCAACGGCAGCGGTCAGTCCTGCAGGATGTCAGAGGGTCAAAATGCCCATGTTTGGACTGTAGACTGCAAGGACACCGACACGGCAACTCGAACGGACCTATACGTGGCGACTCTCAACTGTCAGTCACTTGCAAGAGAGGACAAATTAGAAGAATTGCAGAATGAACTTAAGAGGATTAAGTGGGATATCATAGGACTATCAGAAGTGTGGAGGAAGAATGAAGAACAGTTGGAACTGCCGTCAGGGCACACGTTCTACATCAAAGGAACAGAAACTGGAAAACCGACAGGCGTTGGCTTTATAGTTAATAAGGACCTGAAGACACAGATCACAGAAATTGAAGGAATTTGGGGTAGAATCGCACGGGTAGTAGTAAAGATAGACAAGAGATACAGTATGGAAATTATACAAGTGTATGCTCCTACAATCTCACACCAGGAGGAGGAAGTCGAAGACCTATACGAGGAGATACAGAAGATTTTGGATAGTAGCAAATCACATTACAAAATTATAATGGGAGATTTCAATGCGATAGTAGAAACCAAGCAGAGCCGTGACACGAAAGTGGGAAACTTTGGTTTTGGCAACAGAAACAAGAGAGGAGAGATGTTAGTGGAATTCTCAGAAGCCAACAGACTGTTCATTTCCAATACATTTTGCAAGAAACCGCCCCAGAGGAAGTGGACATGGAAAGGACCAAAATGTAACCAAAAACGAAATAGACTAAGTTCTATCGAATAACAGGGAAATTCTGTAAGACGTGTCTGTTCTGAACAGTTTCAAAGTCTCGAGTGATCATAGGACGGTAAGATGTAAGGTTGAAACTAAATACTAGACTTGAGAGAAAGAAGCTTATCAGAGGAAAATCGCCAGTTTTAGATCTGGAAAATCTAGGAAAAGACAGACAGACATTCGAGATAGAACTAAGCAACAGACAGTGTCGGACTGGGCCCCCGGGGGCCCGGCTGGAAGAGCAGTTTAGGGGCCCCATGGTAGGAGTCGTATACATCCCGTAAAACACAGGATCGTCCCTTTCTCAGAGTTCTGTCCCGGTGTCCCAAAAATGTTCGCCGGAACCCTAAAATGTCCCGTGTTTTGTTCATGGAATACAAACTACAGGGTCAGTAATTGTTAATGAGGTCAGTGAACAAATAAACTAACATGATAGCTCATTGTTTCTCCCACAAAGTCATTAATTTATACTATTTCAAGTGACGGACAGACAATAACTATTTTAGTTTGACAAATTTAGCGTTTAGTTCTAGTAGCAACGTAAATAATCGAAGACAGAAATACATTATTCCAAAAACCACGTTTCTGGTTTTTGGAATACGAAATAAGAAATCCTTAAATACGTATTCACATAGGCAAAATGTGTAATTATCCTAGCCCTACTGATAACATAAATTCAATTACTGTAATGTAGAAAAGGGGCCCCCCATTCTGTTTGCTCTATTAAGAATTCAGGCTATAATGATCATCATAACTGAACGAAAAATGACGGATGTGCTATGTTTCCTAAATGCTATTTCTGTTGTACATCGCAGTAACCTTCGGGAAGGAGCCCGTAAGGTATTTGGGCCCTTCTGGACGTAGTAAGATCTACAGTTATCTTTCTGATGTCTGTGGGAATACTCAGTGACGTGCATCTGATGTAGGCCCGAATTTCGTAGTTCTTTTTGTTATGTTGTAGATACTTACATAAGGATTAAAAATTTATATAAAAAACTAGGTTTGGGGTGGGGTCCCGGCCGGGATTCCGGCCCTCCTGCCCTGGCCAGTTCGAGACTGGCAACAGATTCAGCGCCTTGGAAGACTCAGAGGATGAAGACATCGATAGCAAAAATAAAATACTGACTGAGATAATAAGAGAAACAGCCAAGGAAATAGCAGGCACCAGAAAAAAAAAAGAGATTAAGATCTCAGAGGAAACTAAACTCTTGATGAAGAAAAGAAAGAAAATGAAAGAAGAGTAATGAAGACTCAGAAGAAAATGATGTAGAAGTCCCAGACGTAATGAAAGAAGAAGTGGATAAAGTACTTCGAGGGATGAAGAACGGAAAATCGCCCGGAGAAGATGGACTCACAGCAAAGATGTTTAAATGGGGAGGTGAAAAAATGAAAGAGGAACTTGCTAAATTATTCTCGATGTGGCTACGGAAGAGAAAAATACCGTCAAGTTGGAATAATGCTGTTATCATTTTGTTGCACAAGAAAGGGGACAAAGAACGCGTGGAAAACTACAGACCAATTAGTTTACTGTCAGTTCTATATAAAATGTTCACCAAAGTTATTTTGAATCGTATTGAACGAGACTTAGATTTTATCCAGGGAAGGGAACAAGCCGGATTTTGTCGTGGATTTAGCACAATGGACCACATACAAACATTGAATGAAGTTATGGAAAGGACTAATGAATATGAACTTCCACTATGTTTGTGATTCATAGATTTTGAAAAAGCTTTCGATTCGGTCTCCTTGTCCGCAGTACTTAAATCACTTGAGCATCAAGGCATCGAAAGTGCATACATCAAGTTACTGCGAAACATTTACTCTACTGCCACTTCTGTCATTAGACTACATCAAGAAAGTGAAAAATTTAAAGTTGGAAAGAGGTAAGGCAAGGAGATTGAATTTCTCCAAAACTGTTTTGTGTGGTCCTGGACAGAGTGTTCCAAAATTTAAACTGGGATGAAGGGGGAATAAAAATTAATGGCGAATATCTTCATTCCCTACGGTTCGCTAATGATATCGTCCTGTTTGCTTCAAGTGCAGAAGAACTACAAACCAGAATGGAAGAACTGAGTCATGAGAGTTCGAAAATAGGCCTTAAAATGAACTTAAGTAAAACAAAAGTAATGTACAATCAACATGCTGCAAAGAAGGAAGTAAATATTAACGGAGAGCCAATAGGCGTAGTTGATGAGTATGTTTACCTAGGCCAGCTCGAAACATCAAATACTAATTTGACTGATGAAATAAATAGAAGATGCAAAATGGCGGGGAGTTTGTTTGGAAGACTACACTTTATTTTCAAAAGCGAATTACCAATGTGTCTTAAGCATAAAGTTTATAATCAATGTGTCTTACTCTTGATGATGTATGGCTGCGAAACTTGGACATTGAATGCGCAAACGACTCAAAGATTAAGAGTTACAGAAAGAGCAATGGAGAGGTGCATGCTAGTAATAACCAGGAGGGACAAGAAGACAAATGAATGGATTCGCGCACAAACAAAGGTAGAGGATGTAATCAAGACTGCGAAGAAGATGAAGTGAAGATGGGCCGGTCACATAGCTAGACGAACAG